>CAUYQG010262741.1:0-37840 GCA_963574415.1 Tarsius wallacei
AAGACCCGAAGGGAAAGGGAAAGGGAAAGGGAAAGGGAGAGGGGAGAGGGGAGAGGGGAGAGGGGAGAGGGGAGAGGGGAGAGGGGAGAGGGAAAGAAAAGGAAAAAGTCTTTCTCTTCAATGTTTCTGATCAGGAAAAACTAAGTTATAAATTCCAAATTGTTTGTAAGTCATGTAATCAACAGAATAGTGATACAGGTTATAAAAATGGCCTGTAAAATCTTTTATAAATAAAAGTTGGAAGAGGGAAGAATTAAAGTAGAGGGGTGCTTACTTGTCAGGGTTTTCTTTGGGTGCTGGAAATGACTGGGGATTCACATGAGCCAGTGTAATGAATTCATTCTTTTCCAAGCTTCCAACCAGGATTCGGATTTTGGATTCCACCAAACCCACCCTGAACAAATGTTACTTAGTATTAATGACAAGTTTTGGTTAACTTAAAAATAAAAAAGTCAACTGCACAAAATCAAATGGTCATGTAAGAAAAGTAACATGAAGATCATAAATCATTTAAAACATACACCAAGACAGTTTAACTGGCTGAATCCCCAAAGGTAAAACTAAAAGCCTATGTTCTACCCAAAAGCGCCCAACTAGGGGGAAAAGAGAACCAAAACACTTTATTCAAGCCAGCACGTTACAAAAGTTATTCTCACAAACACCTGAAGAAAAATCAACAAGATAAAACAAAGCACTTTAAATATACAGTTAAGAGATGAAACAGATCTCTCTACAAAGCAAACAAAAAGTTATAATTTCTATAGTTCCATTACAAGTAGTAGCTCCAGTTATGAACAAATCAAACCAAACTGGTTATCTCAAGGACGACCTTCTATTTCCTATTGTGCTCTGTGGCTATCTGATTCATTCTGAAGTTTATTTTTCTGTAAAGTCTAATCTTATACTCACCATTCTAGGCGTTGTTTTTCTGTTGGTGCACTTGCTAGAAGTACAATATAATGCCTTTGAAGATAAAGACAACACGCTATTTATTTTATTTACGTGCTTTGTGCTGGATATTAAACCATAATGTAATAAGCGTCCTTACAGTTATAGATCAACATCAATTTAGCATGGAGAACTGCAATCTCAATATGCACATAAAATCATATATGCTAAATTCCACATGTTTCTAAATACTGGTGAGTTTAATTCTTCTGAAAAAAAATACTGATTTTATAAATAATTACCAAAACAGTTTTATTCAAGAAGTTTGAATAAATATTAATTCATAATTTTGGCCAAGCATGGTGACTAGCACTTGTAATCTTAGCACTCTGGGAGTCTGAGGGTGGAAGAATCTCTTGCCCACAAGAGTTCAAGATCAGCCAGGGCAACATACTAACACCTTACCTCTACAAAAAAATTTAAAAATCTGCCAGGTGTGGTGGTATATGCCTGTAGCCCCAACTACTCAGGGAGCTGAGGTAGGAGAATCAGTTGACCCCAGGAGTTCGAGGCTGCAGTGAACTATGATTGTGTCACTGCATTCTAGCTTGAGCAACAGAATGAGACCTTGTCTCTTTTAAAAGAAAAATATATTTTTTTGTTCAATGACATTAGACATGTGCTTTATCTATAAAATTAAAAAGCCACTCACCAAAATATAGCCTATTAAAACAAAATCTTTCAATGGAAACAAAACGCCATGGCTTTGGCCACAAAGCTATCACTAAATATATATACTACAACAGTATCCTCAAAAATAGTATCAATTTAATTCAAATTAAATGAAAGTAAAAAGTAAACCTAATACTGCAATTAGGTCCTATGACTTTTCCCAAGTAAAATATAAATTTGTATTACAAAAAAGCATACATCACTAACGTGAGAGCAGCAAAGAAGTCTGATTTCTATCCACAACTCAATCCCATTCCAATTAGAGAAAACACAAATTTTCATTTCAGAAAATATATTATGATCAACTATATATTTAAGTCTTTTTAAAACAAAGTATTTACAACTAAAGTGTAAGCACTATAATTCACTGTCCTAAGATTAAAAACACTCAGCCCAATATATTCTTCTCTAATACCCATTTTTAAAGAGCTGGGAGCCAAACTTCACACCAGAAACTTTACTTCAAAAAGCAAACTGACATCCTTATCTAGTATAAATACTAGTTTGGAAAGTGGCAGTATAACCAAAACTTTAAAATTATTTTTAAAAGCCTGAAGCATTTCTAATATTTTCAATCACATTTTACAAGTATGGTTTCTGCCCAAAAGCAAAAGTCTGACCAGACACAGAAAAAAACCCAAACCTGGTTTTTAAAAAAAATTTTGTTTTTAGCCAAAATTTTTTTTTTAAATGATAAATAGGGCATTTTAGGCAAGGTTACTGAAGGTTTGGCAAATGTAAGCATTATTTTAATCCATCTCCCTTAAAAGAGCTCAATTGATTATTTATTACATTCACAAAGTATTTGAAAAATGCTTCCAATTCTTCGTAGCTATGTAACCCTAGACAAATCTAAGACTCTGTATATCATCTGTAAAATGAGATTGTATTCATCTTGCTTGCAAATGTATTGTAAGGTTGAATTAACTTCAAGTACTTATAAACTTAAGGTAAGACATTAAAAGCAAGGTGTAGACACATCTATAAATAAGCAGTCCAAACCCACATAGGACCAATACTACCTTTACCAGTTGAATCTGCTCAGCGTTATTTGGAACAAACCAAATATACTGAACAAGCACAGATGGCCCAAATGCATAACTAAAGTCGTATCAGAGCACTAAACGCTCATGCATTTTATGTTCCGAGAAATCCACACTGAAAGTCCTAAATGCTCGTAAACAAAATCCTACCAAGCTCAGTAATCTAATTTCTAGGCCCCTACAACATAAAAAATGGTAAACTGGTTCTTTTTTAAAAGGTAAGAAAGATAAAGAGCTCTCTCACGAAAGTACAGCATCTTGAATAGGAGGTAAATGTGAAGATCAGGCATGCACACAAAAACTCAAAAACACCAAGTTTTCTGGGTTCACCTAGAACAGGGACACAAGTCACTCGGATACCACACCATGAAAATGGAGGTTCCTAATAACCACCTAGTCTTCAACAAAGCTTAAGTGATACATAGTTACAAAGGAAAAATATACAATCCATCCGAATGCAATTTTGTTGGCAATTCCAAGCTTTGAAGTTTAAAGAGTTCTACTTTATTTCTTACTGAAATCAAGAGGGAAAAATATCTACTCTGTACATTTTGAATGTACAAATGCATATCTTTACATGTAGGTAAAAATATTAAATAACTCCAAAATATTAAATAACTCCAGTATTTATGCTGAGGTTAAATGTCCTTTACGCAGCCATGTGTAAGCAAATTTGAATTGAAATATGAAATGCAATAATTAAGTTTAATAGAAAAAGCATGCAGATATTTTACATGCGTCATTAGGAAATCATTTATAGAATAAAAGCTATTCTAAGAAATTTAAAACAAAATTCCAACTTTATTCTCTAAATACATGCATGTTTAAGTTTTAAAAACCAGGACTGTTATTCAATTCTTAAGGTCCCTATCAGACCACCAAGTTGAAGTATATCTAAATTAGACTACATTATTTTGTTGTGCCAAAAAACGTGATCACCTATTTCACAACTGCCATGCTAAAACTGTCAAGATTAAGACTCAATGTCTTCGTGAGAGACTTTGAAGCCTTACAAGCAACTGTCATTACTTTTTTCCCAAATTTAATCATATAGTGTCTGATAAAAATTTAACAAAAATGTATCCTGCAAGGAAGCAAAACCTATATAAAAAGTCCACCTGGGCTCGGTGGCTCAGCCTGTAATCAATCCCGCGCTTTGGGAGGCTGAGGTGAGTGGATTGCCTGAGCCCGCGGGTTAGAGACCTGCCTAGGCAACTTGGCGAGACCGCATCTCTACAATAAATTTAAAAATTAGCTGGGCGTGGTAGCGTGCCTGTAGTTTCAGCTACTTGGAAGGCTGAGCGGAGGGATCACCGGAGCCCAGCAGGTCGAGGCTGTGGTGGCCGGGAGCATGTCACTGTACTCCAGTCTGGGTGAGAGTGAGACTCCAACTCAGAAAAACAAAAACAAAAACAAAAAAAGGCCTAAAAATACTTAATCTAATTTTTATTACCTAATAGCCATTTACAAAAAAAAATTCTGTAAGTGGCTCTCCTGACCATTTCATCTCAGTATTTAACCTGAGAAGATCATAACTCAGATCTGTCCAATAAAAATGGACTTAAATCTTAGTCAAAATTCTAACTTTAAGTAATTCAGGACCAAGAGTTAGTTTCCTATTTTTTAACTTTTTTAAACAAATTTTAAGGCTAACTTGTTTAATATACATACTTAAAATTATAAATTAATCTAACACATTAGAGAATATACTGGTTTTCCTAATACCTTTCCTTCCTTTGTTTCCTAGTGAAATCTAACAACTGAAATCAGTATCCGTAATTCCCAATATTAATGATGTATTGCTAGTTACACAAATTGGTCAACTGAATATCTGAAAGGAGAAATACAAAAAATATTTTCTTAGAACCCTTTACAAATTTCACAGGACAGTATTACCCCTTTCTCTTAAACACTGGTATTTCTTTCTGGATGGTGATTAGATTGCATTTTAAGACAAATGAAATTTTCTCCAGGGTTCCGTCCCTTCCAAGAATGAATGGCAGGTATATTTCACACAATTTAAAGTCTTACATATACCAAATAGCAGTATTTCAGGATATGTCTCAAAATTTAACCAACTTATTAGACTCCAGGGAAAACTAAGGATTTCAAATTAAGTTCCTACAGTCAATCTTTGCAATGTTTCACATGAGGGTATGTCAAAAATTCAAATCTGTGGATACCTCCAAAAGTCAAATGATAGCCCTCACTGTATCTCAGCTAGGAAACTTGTTAGGGAAGAGTTAAAAATATAAATAGAATTCAGTATGGATAAAATTAGCCCATTGCTATATATAGTTGTTGTTGTTGTTGTTGTTTTCCGAGTTGGAGTCTCACTCTGTCACTCAGGCTGGAGTGCAGTAGCATGCTCATGCCACCACAGCCTCAACCTGGTGGACTCAGGCGATCCTTCCCCCTCAGCCTTCCAAGTAGCTGGAACCACAGGCATGCGCCACCACACCCGGCTAATTGTTGTATTTTTCAAGTTTTTCCAGGGCACTCAGGTGAAGTGTAACTTTTTATGATATAATTTCTTCTATTTGTTGCTACTTCCTTATATCTAATGTCTAAAGTTTTTTATAATCTAAAATATGTGACCGTTTCAGAGTTCAGTGAGTATTAGTAACATAATCTTTTAAACAGTCAATCAAAGACCTTATAGGTACTATCCAGCAAAGACTAAAGAACAGTTTAAAACTTTTAAAAGAAACTTTAAGCAACCTTTAAAAAATAACACCAAAGTTCTACTAATGTGAATTGATTTTTTTAAAAAAAGCTGTAAGGGTTTGTTCAATTTCAACATTCATTGTTCTTAAAGTGAAGTAAAGTACCTACTCACGTTAGTATTTTTAAGAACCTCACTGTACCCTTCTTAGTACTATGTGGAAGACAGGAAAAAGTATGGGCCTAGTTTCATCTTTCGTTCTCAGGAATTAAGAGATGCTATATACTTTTTTTGAGCATCTCTTAGTTTGTCAATTCCTTTATTCTTCTCCTTACATGTAATTATGTCTCTTTCATATAGTAGTTTTAAAAAGCATCCATATACGTTTATTAGTTTAAATGTTCAAAGGTACTTTTCCAACACTGGTTAAAGTCAAAATCACAAGAAAAATTATCTGCCAAGAGGAAAGCGCAATTTAGGGGAATAAATAACAAACTAACAGCATTCAACATTATGCCTTTTTAATTTTACTGACAATATAGTGCTCCCAGAACACAACAATTAGTGGCTCCATTATTGCTTTTTCATGCAAAAGAAACAGAAACAAAACACAGAGACATCATGAAGGTCATCATTCTTGTTTTTAATTGGGGAAATAGCATAAAAGAATCTTGCTTAGATTATTACAAAACACAATCCAACACAAGATCAAATGCTCAGAAAAGTTTAAAGCATTTAAAAAAAAATTAAATGGGACTTTGGCAAATTTTCAGCCCAGGGCAAATAAAAGTGCAAATCTGTGTTTGGTTTTCTTTTTTAAAAATAAGATTTATTTATAACTTACATGTTTCATCAAAACTGACACAATTAATGAAGCTTTTAACCTGTACTAAGGTATTAAACCATCATATTAAGACTGTTAATAAAGATTATTATACCCACTTAGATCCCATGAAACTATTTGTAGAAATGCCTGAAGGTGCATTCTTAACACTGGGGTAAATGGTAGGCCAATATGGGAAACATTTAATTGGCTATATATTGACATTTTATTAGCGTTGTGTTATAAAGAATCTCAATGACGAACAGTCTCCAGAATTAGACGAAAATGCTTCATTTCTTAGTGGCAAATATTGACTACAGGTCTTAACAGTTCACTTAACTGCCAGTGTACACAGATGTACTGCATTAGTCATGACTGACGTTTTGCCTACCTACATAAGTTATGATGCGACAAAGGCAGGAGTTGTAATTAGGTCAAGCAGAAAAAGTGTAAGGCTTTCAAAGTATCTTGACAAAAAAAACTAAGTAAGGAGTTCACTTAAAATAGTGTGTCC
Source organism: Tarsius wallacei (assembly GCA_963574415.1). Taxonomy (NCBI): domain Eukaryota; kingdom Metazoa; phylum Chordata; class Mammalia; order Primates; family Tarsiidae; genus Tarsius; species Tarsius wallacei. The sequence continues at coordinate 6,666 of CAUYQG010262741.1, forward strand.
TTGTGACAGGAAGGAAAATTCTACAGATGTTTAAAGGAAATCCAAAACACCAGTCCAGCAAGAACAGATGCCATATATGCTACCATTAAACCATTACTTTAGAGAACAATATGTCCGACATGCCTTAAAATACATACTTGTACTTTTGAAAGAAGTTTGGAGCTTCAAAAAGTTTGGACCACTCTGCCTTACTCAGCAAAATTTCATCTGTGATAGCAAGACCTAAATTAAAAACATATTAAAATGTTTGCATGCTTCAGTCTACAATCTAGAATTTTAAATAATCTCAGTCATACCACATGCTCACTATAATGCTAAAACCAAAATTTCACAAACGAAGGTTTATGACTTGAGCATATTCTTACATACGTGCACACTTTTCAAAGAAGCTGGAGGATTTTTTGAGAGCCAGGTTTCTGATGAAGTACCATTATTCTAAAATGCCATCCTCACAGAATGACTTACTTTCTCAAAACTGAAACACTGCAGTTACCTGAGAAGAAAAAATTTCCCATATACCTTCTTTTTGGCCTTTGTAAAACAAGCTTCCTGTTGTTTCTCAAGGGATAGAGGCATCCTTCCCATGAAGAGTCTCTTCAAACAACAGTAAATAATTCTAAATTTCTAAGTTAGCTATTAGCCGAATAGCTAATGCGGTTTCCTTGGCGGCTTTCAGGCATCCTGAACAGTCTTGTTCCACTTACTTCCCTCAAGAACTATTTGGTAACAGCTATACTTAACAATTAACAGCACATCTAGGGGCTCAATAAAGATAAAATGTTTCTTCCAAAATAACGGAATGGAACTGGGGCTGTTAGGCCTCACCCTGCTCAAATCCCTTTCCCAAGGGTATACAGCTTTCTAAGCATCTCTCATGGCACCCAGTGCAAACTGTTATCACTGATCATTTTACAAGGCAATTGTATGGAATTAAAACAGCTACTAAAGGTTTTAAGTGTTAGTTAATCCTCCAACTTATAGTCAAAAACAAATTGCCTTAAAATAATTATTTTGAATCAGTTCTCAAATTGTATATACTGTAATAAATTAACGTACACGAAAATCCACCTCAGTGAACGCTTCTTCAAGTTGCATAGCTAACTACTGGGTCTACAATGGTATGTAAATCCTTTGTGTATAAAGTAGAGCATAAGAATAAACACTTACCTTGTTTAAACTCCTCAACCATGACCATCCGTGTTGAAACGGACACATTGTACGTGGAGTTCTGCTGTGGGTATGCTGGTGTAATTATAGGCATAAGATGGTACCTATCACTGGGGTTTACCTACATACAACAACATCCAATCAGTTTCTTCAAGTACATATGCAACAGATATTTGGACTTTTTACCCCTTGTTAAACTGAACCTACGATATTTTTTATTTCATTCATAGCTGGAGTTGAGAAAGAAAAAGTACACATTGTTTTTATAGGAATTCCTTACAGAATTAGAGAGCTGATCTAAACTAATGATTTGCTTCAATCATTTGGGCAGAACTATTCTGGTAGCCTCACTAGAAATAAGTGTGCCTGCTGAGCAAAACACAAGGCTCTACTTGGGACTCTTCCACTGTTTAGTTTTCCCCTGTTAAACAACAGAAGTGGGATGTACACACAATTACTTTAGAGACGTGTCATGCTACAACATGGTCAGAGTAAAACTAATTAGAAACAAGCCGGAAACTTAGGTTTTTAATATGCCCTTCCATTATTATAAGGAGTTCAAACTTATTACATGGTGAAACTACATTATCCATGTTGACATCACTTTAAGAGATAATGGAATGATTTGCTGTTCATCTTAATCAGTATACTAATGATAAGTGGCATGTTTTCACAAAGAAAATTGCAAACTCACATCCTCTGAAATTAAATGCCTTGAGGTTTGGAAAACTTCAAATTACATAGCTTGGTACAATTCAACAGAACTAACATTTCTGATAGTAATTAATTTAGAAAAACTGAACTTCAGAAACCTATTCAAACCTAAATTTACCAGCTGACAAACAGCATGCTGTTACCATTTAAGCTAAGCGGTAAACGTCCTAACTTCCCAAGAAACAGAACAGAAGCTCTACTTTTTTTTGGTAATCTCTGAAATATCTAAACCAATTTTTACGGTCACATCATGGTAACTAAAGCAAGGTTGCTTAGACGTTATCTGCCACATGTAAGCATTAGGTAACAGCTTTCCTACAACAACCCAATTTTCACGAAATATTTAGATAAAATAAAAAATACAGGGATTTTTAGCATCCTTTTATTTCTTTTAAGCACAAATGCCCACACAACTTTGACTTACAAGGTAGTTCTATATAGAATAAATTATTAGTAAAATCTGTATTCAAAACTATGTACAATTAAATATGGTTTACAGGGTACAAAATTATGCTTCTCACATCAATTATAGTTCAGGACAATGATAGTTGAGTTTATCTAAAAGAAAGTGTAATGCGGACACGTCTACTCATACGTAAAAAACTGGGAAGTCTCCCTCAAGTTTATGCAGATGATTTTTACTTGTTATTGTACATTGTGAATTTGTAGGGGAAAAAATAATACACTAACCCTTGGGTCCCATACAGGCAAATTAAGATTGCATTCTTCAGGCTGTTTCAATAGCACTGGATTTGGCCATTCCCTGTTTAAAAAGATTGTAGCACTTGATAAGACTATTGGATATCACCATCTAAACGTACTTTGTTAAACATACAGCATTTGTGAATGTGATCCTTCTTCATTCACTCTGCCCTTTTGGTATATATGCCTTTTTATTCCTTTCTGACATTAGACTACTCGAAATCGTTTTCTCCTAAATACAAAATTAAAAATTAAACCATTTGGTACCTTAATCAGAATGAAATCAAACATGTTCTTTGCCTCTCAAAGAACTTATAAAGGACTATTTAAATAACGAAGTACTATCCCAAGACATCTGATGTGTATACCTCAACCTTGAACAGAATAAATCCCCCTTGAAAAACAAAATCCCTGCCTTTGTACTAGTTCAAAACCAATTGAGAACTTTAAAAGTTATTTTGGATTATAGTCAAGGGGTATGAAGTTATAGAAAGTAATTTAAAAATGTATCTATCTCATGGCTTAAAAGTTGTAAAGCAACTACTTAAATGTATAGTACAACTCTGTAGCATGAACACATTTCCAAGACACGTCCTTCAACCCTTCACTGGAAGAGATAAGAACTGGAGAACATGTGCCATCCTCGGTATCAAGGTTAGCCTTCTTAAAAATATCCTCTGCTTATGTATATGTAGCATTAAGAGAAATTCTGGGCCAGGTATAGTGGCTCAAACCTGTAATCCCAACACTTTGGGAGGCTGAGGTGAGAGGAATGCGAAAGTCCAGGGGTTCTAGACAAACCTGGGCAACTTTGTGAGACCTTGTCTCTACAATAAATTTTTTTAAAAAGTAGCTGGGCATGGTGGCACTGGTCTGTAGTTCCGGCTACTTGGAAGGCTGAGGCGGAAGGATCACCTGAGCCTAGCAGGTCAAGGCTGCGGTGGCCATAAGCGTGCCACTTCACTCCAGTCTGGGCGAAAGAGTGAGACTCCAACTCCAAAAAAAAAAAAAAAGAGAGAGAAATTCTGACATTCTTTAGTTAACCTAACCCAAATGGTAAGTGCTATCAAAACTGCAGAGCAGCTACTGTAAAGTGTGGCACAGTTCTAAGTTATAAAACTGTCTCCAATAACTCTAGTGTTTATAAAATTACTAGAAAAGAACAACTCTTTGCAGGAGGAGGAAGGGCGGGAGCTCATAGGAACAGGAAAGATTTATCCTAAATGATTAAAAGCCATGAACCTTTATCTTTTAGGCCAAAGTACTATGAAAGAAAAACAATCTTTTTTCTTAAAAGAAATCATGGTTGACAAATGTGGACATCTTGAAATAAGACAACTTAAAAAAGTCTCCTGAGTTAATGACTAATCTCAAAAGGATCAGCAATTGCTTTTTGCCCCTAAGCAATTTAATTTATTTAAAAGCTTTTCACGAAATTTATATCTTCAATATTTTACCATAGGTAAACGAACAGCTGAAAGCAAAAACGATCACAAGAAACTAATGGCCTAAAGATATAGAGAATTTAAAGTGTGAAAGAGGTAGTATGTAAAGCTTTTAGCCAAAAGTAACTAATTTCCCAGCATATCAATAAATTTGATCTTAGCAGATGTTACAGCTAAAAGAGTTGATTTGGAAGGTTTATGCAAGGAAGTACAAACAGAATCTGTCTTACTATTCTGGTAAAACTAGGGAAAAGAAATGGAGTTTAGGTTTGTCATTTTACATCCGTGATCGCCCCAAAGCTACCTAAATGGCTATATTATGAACTAATTTTGAATCTGAAACCAGCTGCAGAAATGTTATAGAAATAAGACTAAACTTCAGTGTCTACAATCGATTTTATTTTAATATAATCTAAACACATACCATTTAGAAAATACCAAGAAAAATTTATGTACAAGAGTTGATGCTATTGCATTTGGATAAAGCTGGCAAGTTCTTGCTACTAGCATAGCCCAGGAAACACCACCGAGGAAACCTAATATATTGGAATAGATGTTGTGGCCTGTTGATAAGGGAAAAGCAGAAAGAGAAGTTAGTGTTGAACAAAAGTTGGAACACTTTTAATAAGCTAGCCAACAAATTCTGAACTCACGTTTGGCCCATAGTTTGATAGCTCTCAGAGTTAACCTGAAGTTGTCAATGTTTGGTACTAGATGTAAAATTTCATCGGTTACCCTGCAACCTGATTAACAGGGGTAAAAAAACAGAATGTTAAATCGTCAAAAGCTTAATAGTAATACTTCTAAATTTTCTGAGATTGATGTCAAAATTAAATTAAAATTTTTTCTTGGTAGAATCAGTAATGTTAATTCAGTAAAGAGGCAAAAAAAAAAAAACCAAAGCACTTATTTCCTAGCACTGACTTAAACCAAAAAAAGTTAACTGTAAGCTCCCTAATCTTAAACTTTAGACTCATAATTAAAACTTTCCTGTTCAAATATACTGATGACTCAATCCACTCAAGTTTCTAAGAACTGCTCTTAAAGAGCATGATAGCAAGCTATATAAATATAAAATTGTTCAAAAGTAACCCTTTTTAACTTAACAACTGATAGCATTACAAAACAATAGATATCAGGATCAAAATTAATAAGGGTTACAAAGTGAAACTTAGATCAACAGCAATAGAGTACAAACGTCAAATTGTCTTTTTATGTGCTCCAAGTATCATTAAGACAGACAGCAGAAATAACAGTGTAAGAGACAAATGAGAATAAAGTACCAATGCTCCTCCATAGTTGGTAAGGAAAGCACATTTTATCAGACTCACTGCTAGATTAGCAATATGGCTAATAAAAAGCTTCATTACAAAACCTGAGTAAAAAATAACTATTTAATGTCTAACAAAAACTGAAACTATGCAAAGGTAGTAGGTATTGACATACCGTTAAGACTCCTTATACATCTTATATCTAAATTTTTAAGCAGACTGTCATCTCGCAGATCCAAATCTTCTGGAATAGTCTGCAGTGCTAATCTTGCAAACAAAATATCAATCTAAAACAAAAACAAAACTTAACATTCCATAACTGTCAAACTACTTATAAGGCATTTCTATTTAAAAAAAAAAAATTTCCTTAAAACCAGAATCTTCTCATCAACTATGAACGTGATGATGTTCCAAGAGTCCAAAATATATTAATTCATATCATATGTATTTTCACAAAATAATATCGAGACATGGTAATACAAAATAAGAATAGTGGCCAGGTACCGCAACTTATGCCTGAAATCCCAGTGCTTTTGGGAGGTCAAGCTGGGAGGACTGCTTGAGTACAAGAGTTTGAGACCAGCCTGGGTAACATATCAAGACCTCGTCTCTACAGAAAAATTCCTGAGAAGTTAGTCAGGCATGGTGGCTGATGCCTGTATTTCCAGCTACAGGAGGCTGAGATGAAAGGATCATCCGAGCCCAAGAAGTCCAGGCTGCAGTGAGCCATGACTGTGTCACTGTACTCCAGCACAGGCGACAAGAGTGAGACCCTGACAATCAACCAAAGAAATTGTAAAAGTGCCTACTTGTCATTTTAACCATACTTACTACATTGTTTTTTTGTTTGTTTTTTGAGTCAGAGTCTCATTCTGTCACCAAGGCTGGAGTACAGTGGCACACTCACAGCCACTGCAGCCATGACCTGCTGGGCTCAGGCGAGTCTTCCACCTTAATCTTTCAAGTAGCTGGAACTCCCGGTGCGTGCCACCATGCCCAGCTAATTTCTTGATTTATTGTAGAGACAAGGTCTTGCCGAGTTGCCCAGGCTGACTTCGGACTCCTGGGCTCAGGCAAATCCTCTTGCCTCCACTTCCCAAAGTACTGGAATTACAGGCATGAGCCACTGTGTCTGGCTTAATCACACTAACTACGTTTAATTTACTAAGTCTACATTTTAAATATATCTACTGAATTAATTAAAATTACTGTTTAGCTTTTCATCTATATGAATTGTAAATCGATTAAACATACAGCAAATACCTCATATTTAGCTCCAAAATAACTCTTAGGAAAAAGAAATCTCCTTATGTATGAGAATTTGTATGTTGGCAATAATACAGCCTGTTTTTCTAGTTTAGTTGAGAGTAAAATTATCAAAAATAAGCAAAACAAAAACACCGGGGAAGCACACCTTAAAACAACCAAAGTTAAGGCTAATTTTGAAGCTTTATAGAATTCAACTAGGCCAGGCTCGGTGGCTCAGCCTGTAATTCCAGTACTTTGGGAGGCCGAGGTGAGTGGATTGCCTGAGGCTGCGGGTTCGAGACCCGCTTGGGCAACTTGGAGAGACCTCATCTCTACAACAAATCAAAAATTAGCCAGGTGTGGCAGCGTGCGCCTGTAGTTCCAGCTACTTGGAAGGCTGAGGCGGAGGGATCGCCGGAGCCCAGCAGGTCGAGACTGCGGTGGCCAGGAGCAGCCACTGCACTCCAGTCTGGGTGACAGAGTGAGACTCCAACTCAAAAAAAAAAAAAAAAAGAATTCAACTGACCAAAAAAAAAAAAGTTATTTTTTTTTAAAAAAAAAAGAAAAGGTGACCAGCCCAGGCACTTTGGCGATACCTCGTCTCTACAATAAATATAAAAAAAAATAGTCGGGCGTGTAAAAAACAATAGTCGGGCGTGGTAGCAGACGCCTGTAGTTCCGGCTGTTTAGAAGGCTGAAGTGGATGAATCGCTGGAAGAGGCTGCAGCGGCCGTGAGCGTGCCACTGCACTCCAGCCTGGGCAACTGAGTGAGACTCCAACTCAAAAAAAAAAAAGAAAAAAGAAAGAAAAGGTGAAAAGGCAAAGAAATTTAGCACAGTAATTCCTGATGGTATGATTTCATGATACCAAATATGATTTCATTATACCAAAGACGTTGCTATAAACAAGGCTTTTATAAGATCACTTCTCTGGAAGCATATTTTGAAAAATCTTTAAACATAAACCTATAGGATAGAAGAAAAAAGCGGTACTGTTATACAAGTAAGTATTTGTGTAAGATAAAGTTTTCAATGAAATAGATTTCAGTGTTTAGTATCGTTTCCAATTTAGAAAGATTATATGCTCATAAAACGAGGCTACGCAGGCCAGGTGCGATGGCTCACGCCTATAATCCCAGCACTTTGGGAGGCAGAGGTGAAAGGAATGCCCTAGCCCACAGGTTTGAGACCAGTCTGGGCAACTTGGTGAGACCTCATCTCTACAATTAATCAAAAAATTAGCCAGGCATGGTGGTACATGCGTGCAGTTTCAGCTACTTGGAAGGCTGAGGCGGAAGGATCACCTGAGCCCAGCAGGTCGAAGCTGTGGTGGCTGTGAGCATGCCACTGCGCTCCAACCTGGGTGACAAAGTGAGACTCCAACTCAAAAAAAACTAGGTTACTCAAAAACACAACTCAGTGATGACACTGATCTTTTAAAAAGGATAAAATTATTTCACAAAATGTTGAAATGTGAATATGGTCACTATATTTCTTAAAATAGAATTATGTTGCTAAAATAGTATTATTTTATAAAGAATGTGTGACAGAAAATAAACATATTAAATAGTTTAAGTAGCCATTTGACTTTCATCTCCATCCTATAAAGTTTACAAAGCTGAGCTGGGTCTCCTACCTCTTTGTAGATAATGTTCTTTTTGGAAAAATGAGGCATCAACTTAAACCTTATATTACAGATTATTTTTCACTTATTTAAACACCGACAGAAAATCAAAACTACGTGAGCTTGACAATTCCCAAATTTAATATTTTATATCTACTTACTAAAGTCAATCATCTGACTTTTCATAAATGACAGAGCTGAGCATATCAACACAGCAACCATGGAAACCACCATTTTTTCCAAATGAGTGATTTTTTTTTCTTTTCTTAAGAGACAAACACTCACTATGTTGCCCGAGTTCGATTCCAACTCCTGGGCTTAAGCAATCCTCCTGCCTCAGTCTCCAAAGTAGCTGAGACTATAGGCATGTACCACCACACCCAGTTTTGATGAATTATTATTACTTATTATCGCCAAAATTGTATAATCTTCACTATTACTATTTACGACTTTCCAGCACCATTATGTACAGCAAAAGTAACATAATAAAGAACTAAAGTTGCTTCACTGTCAGCTTTGCCCCAATTACTTTCACCATACACAATGAAAGTAGCAAAGAGAAATGCACACCACCTCAAAAATTAGAGCTCACAAATCCTCCCCTGTCAGGACAACTTCAGTACTCACACCTTTCTGTCAATTTTAAATGAAGTCAGTGCAAGGTGTTATTTGCAAAAATGCACTGTTATTACAAAATCTGCACATGAAGAAACTACCAAGAAAACACTTTGCAACAACATTTCAATCTTAAGATTTCATTACTTCTATGTTTCAGCTCCAAGTTTTGCTTGGTATTTTTAAAAGACTAAAAATGGGATAGTTTACAAAGAAAACAGTCACTTCCATTAAAAAACCTTAATTGTTAAACCAGCTCATTAATTATAAACTTTAAAATAAACCAATCTGTGTTACTCTGGACACTTAAAAAAAGAAAAAATAAATAAACCAAGTTTTTAACCTATATCAATCTAGTGACACCACACAAGAACTGTCCATCTGAACTTTATCTTACCTCTATCCCATCAAAACAGAGCTTGATAACTGGTACAAATGCCTCTTCAACAGCCTGTAAGAAAAGTAAACAAGCTTGGTGTCTCTGAAACTGTATACAAGCCCTCTACTAGTTTTAGTACTTTTAAATGAATGTGATACTTGAAACTGTTTACATATAATTTAGCATAATACTTGACACAAAAATAGGTTCTGAGCAACTAGCTTTAAGACTGAACTCATGAATCAGAAAAATCAGAAGTCAAGGTTTAAATTCTTAATTTCTGCTACTCTTCAGATATGTGACTGTGGCCAGATTCCTTAATATTAATTTTGTTTGCCTCAATTTCCTGACATGTAAATTAGTTTATGATTGTAGGCTTGGCTAACACATGCTAAGGGTCTGACAAATTGCAAGAGTTCAGTGATGGCTAGAACATAAAATTCACTCAACTGACTAACTGAATTTTTGTAACTCCTCCCCCCTTCACCCCAAACATTTACGTACTCTTAAATCTTTTACTTCTTCCTGTAATTTCAACTTATCATAGAATGAGGTGAAAAAGTCGCTTCGATCAACATGTCTTGGTGCAACACACAACGCATCAATATCGGCACCTAAAAAAAATTAAGCCCATCAACCACTAATATCACATGAAAATTATTTTGCATCTTATCATGGCAATATCTGACATTGACAATCTGTTTAACATTATACTGGTGTGCCTCTAAAAATGTGCTGCCCCTTAATAAAAATTACCAGTCAATAAAGGAAAAACATGATTTTAATTAATGGGTATGTTTTTTCCTCTAGCACTATCTACAGTGGCCCAGGTAAGCTAGGAGTCTAAAGAAAGGTGGCTCAGATGGTATAATACTTTCACAGAGCAGAAGGAATCATTCAAGTACACACCCAACATCCTGAGGTCATTAGTCACGGCCAGGTTCATTAATTAAACCAAAAAATACGGTTTTCCTTCATACATTATGCCACTGGTGTTTACAGGTTCCCTACCTAGGACCTATAGAATAAACTTTAAAGACTAGTCACAAGAATCCAAAGAGACAGACCATAGTAAGACATCTGTCATTAATTTAGTGCTTGATAAGAGGCCAAAACTGTGTACAAAGAAACATACAAAAAGGAGAATTTACATCAATTAATTAGGATCATAAAAGGAATCCAGTTAACATAGCTGTTTTCCTAAAAGACAAGATGCTGAGGCCCTACTCTGAAGGCTGTTTATTTAGAATATTCAGGAATGGGGAGAAGGATGTACAGCGCACAGAACACACCAAAAGCAAATGTATTAACTGGACAGGGTGAAAGGCGATGATGCTATGGAAGGATACCAGAACACAGCCAACACCATACCAGCAGATACTTTTAAAATAGTTCATGGTTAAAGAGTACAGCTCAGTAAACGTTCTTTGCCATGCTAACATTTTTATTGTGCATTTATTTGCACAGAGGAAATAACTACAAGTATAAATAAGAAACTATCTGGCCAGGCACAGTGGTTCACACCTGTAATCCCAGCACTTTGGGAGGCAGAGGTAAAAGGATTGCCTGAGCCCACAGGTTTGAGCAACGTGGCAAGACCTCTTCTTTACAATAAATCAAGAAATATTAGCCAGGTGTGACGGCATGGCCTGGAGTTCCAGCTACTTGGAAGGCTGAGGTGGAAGGATCGCCTGAGCCCAGGAGGTCAAGGCTGTGATGGCCGACCAGGATCTTGCTACTGCACTCCAGTCTGGGTGACAGAGTGAAACTCCAACTCAAAAAAAAAAAACAAAAACAAAAACAAAAAAAATTAGCCAGGTGTGGTGGTTCCAGCTACTTGGAAGCTGAGGCGGAAGGATCACCTGACCCCAGCAGGTCGAGACCGCGGTGGCCATGAGTGTGCCACTGCACTCCAGCCTGGGCAACAGAGGGAGACTCCGACTCAAAAAAATAAAGAAAAGAAAAAAGAAAGTATTCACAGTAATTATCAATGGCCACAGACATATTTGAAGGGTTTTATTTATTTATTTATTTATTTATTAGGTATAGTTTACAATTTGTTTATATAGGTATGGGGAAAAGAAAATTCATGGGGAGGGGGGCATACCTCATCAACAAGGGTACCTGCATAATGAACATTTGTATACCTAACCCTGAATTGTACCCTACATCTTTAAAATAAAAAATCTATTTAAAAAAAAAAAAGAGAAAATTCACAAGCTTTTCTTAAATGCTTTCATTCATTTTTGTTCTGATTTCTAGTGTGAATATTCTTCTGGTGGGATGAAGTTAGACAGACAGATCAACAGCACTGTACGAAAGAACTCTCCCATGGGAAAAATGTTCTATATCTGTACTTCTAAGTGCAGAAACCACTAGCAGCATGTGACTACTCAACATGTAAAATGTGGCTACTCCTACTGAGAATCTGAATCTGTAATCATATTTTAATGTTAATACTGTTTCTAGACAGTGTAGAAGGCATCACCATTTTATACCTTTCTTATTAACAAATTTACTCTTTGAACTCTCTCCTCTTATTTTCCTTGAAAAACTAAGCTGCATGATATGTAAGTAACTGAGATGGGTATGTCATGAGAATTTTTAAGAAAAAGAAAAACCCTTCCCAGGATGAATAAAACAATACTTACCTTTTGTATGCACTCCTAATCTGTAAGATCCAAATGTAAAAATTTTTCCTCCAACATTTTCAATTACAGATTGTGGAAGATTCTGTTGAAACAAACAAAAAAATGGTCATTTTGCCAGAGGAGTACAAGAGGAACTACACCTGTACTTTAAAAAAAAAAACAAAAACAAAATTACAGTGCAAATTTACAGAAGGTGCAAATTCTATAAACACTAAAAATATGCCAGTCCCTCATAAATCCATCTAATTTGAGATTCAAACAATTTTCAACTTTTAAAAAAGTGTTTTTAGTGAAGACTCATACTGTTTTAGAATTTTGCCATATTTCTAGAAACTGCTATAAAGATGGCTATGGTGGTGGTGATCACGCAATCCCACAGAAGCAATGTCAGAATCAGGGACTGTACTCATGACAAACCTGCTGCTTAAAACGAATCATGATGGTCAGAATATAATAACAATAAATCTTCTGACTGTTTAAAGAAAAAGATTATATTCAATATCTATACCAAACATCATATAGCACCTTGATATAATTTTATCATATCAAAAGTGACTTGAAAGCCAATGCTGCTAAGTAACAATTGGCTTTTTTAGATTTTGAAAAGGCTTTGGTGGGTGACTTTTAGTGATGGTTTCTTACGCAAAATGAGGGAGAAAGAAAGGCATTCAAAAATGTCCTTCCTGGTCCTGACACGTTGGTAAAGTACTACACTGGGTACTTAATGGACTTGGCCATAAGCAAAATGATGTCTTTCCAAACAAAAAAAACAATCTTAATGAATGCTAAGTCAATATTTCCTTTTACCTTCTAATCCCTATTCAGTACCAAAACATGTAAGAGACCACCTCTCTCCCTCTCGAAAACAAAAAATTAACTTAAATGAAGTGTTATTTCATACTCCAAAAACCCTAAAGACAAGTTCTGAAGAGTCAGAGACTCCCTTGTTTGGTTCAGAGTACATACATTTAACCATCACTATAGAAAATAGACAAGCTATATGTGTAATATTACATTTTTGAAAAGTAAGGAAAACTTTTGTCCTCCTGTATTTAGATAGTTAAAAACCTCAATTGCAGTATTTTTCTGATTATTTAAAATAAGTCAACAAGATATGTGCAGAAATAGGCCTACAAAAAGTAGTCAGAGAGAAACTACCTTGAAACACTGATCTTCAGACTTCCCTAGTAAAGTACAAATCTTTTGGAAGCGCATTCTTCAATGGTACTTTTTGCAAGTCTGTAAACATTCTACAACCAGCCTGTCCAATATAGCAGCTACTAGTTACTCATTACTGCTGAGCCCTTGAAATGTAACCAGTGTTGTTATGAATCTGAATGTTTAACTAGCTAATTTTAATTAATTTGTATTTAAAAAGTCACACATGGCTGGTTACTACTATACTACTCACTAACCTCTTAGACATACCTATTATGATTAACCGTAACCCAGAAATTAAAATTTCTTAATTCAGGTCAGAAGAAAAACATTTTGAACTTTTGTCTTAAGTCTTAAGACTATTAGATGGCAAAAAAAAAAAATCAGACATTAACAGTAAAATTCAGGCTAGGCACAGTGGCTCACACCTGTAAATCCCAGCACTTTGGGAGGTCAAGGCAGAAGGATTACTTTGAGCCCAGGAGTTCAAGACCAGCCTGAGCAACAAAGAGAGACCTCGCCTCCACAATAAATCAAAAAATTAGCAGGATGTGGTGGCGTGTACCTATAGTCCCAACTACTTGAAAAGGCAGAAGTGAAAGGATCGCTTGAGCCCAGGAGGTTGAGACTGCAGTGAGTCATGATGGTGCCACTGCACTCAATCTGGGAAAGAGAGTGAGATCCCGCCTCAACAACAACAACAAAAAAAGTAAAATTCAAGTGTTATGTATTTTTTTCCTCAGAATACTCTAAATTCTTCTAGCTATACAAGTATATTAAATCAGTGGCTCTCAAATGGAGGTGATTGTGCCACCCAAAGAACATATGGCAACATCTAGAGACACTGTTGGGCTGTCATAGCCACAGTGTGGGGCTACTCTAGTAGGTAGTGGCCAAGATGTAGTTTCACATCCTACAATGTTCAGAACAGCTCCCACAAAAAGAATTATCTGGTTCAAAAACATCAATAGCGTCAACATCAAGAAATCCTATATTAAATCTTAAAATCTAACCAGCTGGGGAAGAAATTCTCTCTATAAAAGACTGATACAAAGCTGCTTTAGTTCCGTTTTCTAACCAACTTGCTATCTACAGAGCGTGCCTATAAAGAATAGGACACTCAAGCCTGTAATCCCAGCACTTTGGGAGGCTGAGGTGAGAGGACTGCCTGAGCCCACGGGTTCAAGAATAGCCTGGGCAACTTGGTGAAACCTCATCTCTACAATAAATAAAAAAATTAGCCAGGCAAGGCAGCACATGCCCATAGTACAAGCTACTTGGAAGGCTGAGGCAGAAGAATCGCCTAAGCCCAGCAGGTCGACACTGGGGTGGCCGTGAGCGTGCCATTGCATTCCAGCCTGGGTGACAGAGTGAGATTCCACCTCAAAAAAAAAAAAAAAAGAATAGAACACATACAAATTTGAATAGGAATAATTTTGTTAAACCAAGCAATTTTTCTTATCCTCAGGAAAACCAGCAGGAAGAACTGTATCAAGAATTACCAGCTGAAAAAACTTACAAGTCACACAAGTACCTAAAACAAAATACTGTCAATGCAACAGAATTCTGGTTTTACATTTAGGAAAAAATGCAAGTTCTGGCCTTGTCTACTTTACCAGGGTTTCCAACTAAACAGCTAAGAAAAAGCCCTTAGAACAGCTATGTTTTTCTTCCTATGCAAGGTTAACACCAATTTCAATAAGTGATTTAAAAATATTTAAACTTACACATCTTTTGCTCAGCCCAAAAAACGCTTCCTTTCCAAAATCTCATTTTTTAAATCAGAACTATCAACAAGAAACACAACGTACATAAAAGTCCAAAATTTAGAGTACTCCAGTTGCTAAACTGCAATCCCTTTTTTGAAATGCATATACACTGCTTTGAGAAAGAGGATAAGTGTGACTAAAACCAAAAACCTCTAACCCTTCCTCTAGGCCGACACCCCCTCTCCCTCCCTGACAGGTTTGCTTCCACTCTTGTCTCTTCCCATCGACGTTTCAGTTGCCTCGTAGATTAAATGTACATTTTGTGCTACCCCCTCCCCAATTACCACTGCTGATGGCATTCTTGAAAACAGGTCAAATGAATTCCACACAACCCCAAGGATGCATTTCCTTTACCAAAAGAGGCCCGGTCATGAACTCATGAGTTATATGAGCGTTTGTAATGAACTATTAGAAACTCAATGAATGAGATTATAAAAAAACAAAATAAAGTTATTCAGTTTGGTAGTCTAATGCCTAAAAACCTTTAATAAATGAGTATAGGATTCCTTAAATGGTAAAAAGATTCTCAAATATATTAAAAATACATCAAGCACCTTCTTAGAGAAACATCTATCATTTGTAAAGTGTGTAAGTAGTTTTCAATGACTGAGTCTCAGCTTTGAAACGTTACACTAAGCTCAGTTCATTTTTTCATGCTTTCAAATTAACTAGAAACAAAATGTAAGATCTGTTGCTAATAGTCCAAAATGAACTCCACATTAAGGGTTCTGAATTCATTCAAAGAACAGGTTGTTTAAGACACCTGCTGTGTTTGGCTGGCTATACACGGCAAGTTATTTTGCGTAAGTAAGTCACCTTACCTTGCTTTCACTGATTTCTCGTATCCACTCTTTTACCAGGTTATTTAGTTTTCCCAAAATTAAAATCCTGTTGATAAAGCAATTATCAATCAAGTGTCAAGTTGTCATTCTAGATCATTACTGATTAAATGTTTTAAAGTTTTAAATAGGTGGCTTCCTAAATTTTGAGCTTTTTGTTTTATTTTCTTACAGAATCTCACCCTGTCACCCAGGCTGGAGTGCAGCCTCAAACTCTTGGGTTCAAGGTTATCCTCCCACCTCAGCCTCCGGAGTAGCTGGGACTATGGGCATAGCCACCACGCCCAGCTAACTTCTATTTTTTGTAGAGACAGAGTCTCACTATGTTGCCCAACCTGGTCTCAAACTCCCAGTCTCAAATGATCCTCCCACCTCAGCACTCCTCCAAGTGCTGGGATTATCAACATGAGCAACCACATCTGGCCAATTTTGAGTTTTTAAGTGACCAGTAACACAGTGCGATTCTTTTGTAGTTCATAAGCATAATGATTGGGTTTTCACGGGCATGTTTTGAGATATGCCACCCAGAAACCTTGTTTCGACATTAGCACATTATCCATCTGACATGGGGGAAAACACACACACACACACACACACACACACACACACACACACACACAGTATATGGTAGCTAACTATATACAGGCATGATATTCCTTCAGCTAGGTAAGGCATTCTCCTCTCTCCTGACAATTTGGTATTACAATAACCAAAAGCTTTAAAAAGCAAGAGGAAACAGAACTCTACATTAAAAAAAAGGAAAGCTTTCTCTCTTAAGTATCATTCTCCTCTCAAACAGACATACCGATTTGGGAGAATAACCCTGACTTAAGTGAGCAGAGGATGCCTCAACATCAGTAAACACTTTGTCAAAGAACACACAACACGGATTTACCTGCGCTGCAGTGCCTCTTCCTCTTCAAAAACCCCAAAGGGCTTCAGAGTCTCAATTAGTTTCTGCGTGAGTATGCAGTCCGTCTCCTTGGGTGCTGCTAAGCTGATAGGAGAAGTGATGCCATAGTGCTTCTGTGGCGGCTGTGCTGGTTGTGATCCCTGTGTTGTAACTGGACTATAAATAAAGTTGGATGAAATTATGACCAAAAAACTAGACAATCTGAAACAAACCGCATGACTAGAAAAACTACTTTAGCAAGCTACATTTCTAAACATAGCTAGTTCTCTGCTACACTCATTCTTAAGACAAAAAGTGACTAAAAGCAAGTAGCTAAAAGAGAAAACAATCCTACCCCAAGAAATTTAATTTTGTCACTACATGAATGCCTAAATTGTAAGAATCCAGATCAAATACATTGGTAGAGAAAACACAATCCAGAATATAGTAAGCTTCTGAGAAATTTCACCTCTTGAAAAGAAGTCAAAACATGTTAAAACACTGATTAAAACACACACACACACACAACAAAAACACTCTGTGACCAATACAAGAGAACTCCTTAAATGGTCCTGACTTTAAGACTGTTCTGTGACTTGTCATGTGGTATCAACACAAACCTGAGAATGCCAGGAAGCCCATACTGCCTGTTACTAACTAGCCAATGAGTGGTGTATCATCGAGTCAATGTTTCCTGGTCTATCTTTGTGTATCGTCTCCATCTTTTTTTTCTAACCCCACCCATCATCTCCATTTTAATTCAGATTTTATAATGATGAATAAATGTGAATGAGATCTACCTCTTGCAGTTAATTCATGACAGATCACTTCCTCCTGCGTTACCTAAACTGCACAGCTACATAAGGCTACTGTAACATTCACTCACAGGGCTGGGGACCCATAGGCACCAAGTATTTTCTGAAGACTAAATTAAAAGATTCTGGTTTTCAAACTTAGGCAGCATCTCCTATGATTAAAATATACACATCATAACTGAATTCATAATGTCTTAGTTACTACATAATTTTGTTGATCAACAGTTATCAGAGTTCTAGAAAACTGCCATCAAAAAGATGCCCCTCACAACTGCCTAACTGGCCAGGCACAGCAACTCGTGCCTATAATCCCAGCACTTTCACCAGGAATTCAAGACCAACCTGGGCAACAAGGTGAGACCTCATCCCTATAGCAAAAAAAAAAAAAAAAAAAAAGAAAAAAATTAGCCAAGCATGGTGGTGTGCACCTGCAGTCCCAGCTACTCAGGAGGCTGAGGGGGAAGGGATCACCTGAGCCCAGGAGACAAGGCAGCAGTGAGCTGTAATCGTGCCACTGCACTCTAGCCTGGACAACAGAGCAAGACCCCTACTCAAAAAACAAACAAACAAAAAGCTGCCTAGTCATGTAAGAACCCTCCTTTATACCACACACTCACAAATTTTGGGTAAATTATTTATTCTTTGTGGTAAGTTTTTCTCCAGCTTTACTGAAGTATCTTTGCTATACCCAAAAAACTGAACATAATTAACATATACAATCTGGTGAGCTTGGACCTATGCACACACTTGTGTTGCCATCATCACAATCAAGGTTGAAACACATCCATCACCTCAAATGTTTCTCTGTGCCCCTTTGTTTCGTAGTGCTTTGTTTTGTGGTAAGGGCCTTGGCTTATTGTTATAAATGTAACAAAGTACACTTAATACATATTCTAGCTGGGCACGGTGGCTCACGCCTATAATCCCAGCACTTTGGGAGGCCGAGGTGAGAGGACTGCCTGAGTTCATGGGTTCAAGACCAGCCCCCCGGGCAACTTGACAAGACCTCACCTCTACAATAAATCAAAAAATTAGCTGAGCATGGTGGTGCATGCCTGTAGTTCCAGCTACTTGGACGGCTGAGGCAGAAGGATCGCCTGAACCCAGCAGGTTGAGTCTGCAGTGGCCAGGAGCGTGCCACTGCCCTCCAGCGTGGGTGACAGTGAGACTCCAACCACACACACACACACACACACAAATATATATATATGTTAGTAGTATTACCTTGTGTTATTCATGTAAGTTTTTGCAAGTAAACTACAGTCCTTCATAATTATTTTGGGATTATGAATGCTTTTATAAATCATTTGAGAAAAGCCAGAAATGAAAAGAAAGTATAACTTTCATTTTGTCTTTGCTTGGTTCAAGCAAAGAGAGCTTTCAAGTTAAGAATAAGCTGAAATCATATTTTTGTCGTTTCAAGTAATAAACGCCTATTTTTGTTGTTCTGTGCAAGTAACATGTTTCTCTGCATTCTTTCCCATTCTGAAGGAGGTAAGTTCATTATCAGTTCAGTATGGATTGTTAACAAAATAAAAGTACCCATTCCCTACAGAGTTAACATTTCTCTTATCTTTCCCATTTTTGTCTTACTCAAATCTTCAGATTTTTTTACTGTCACAAATAACAATGCTTGGAAAGCTACTGTCTACTTTATCTTACCAGAATATTAGCATACAGGCTTGATTTCTTTAAATGTGCACAAGGTTTGTTCATCCTAATTTGAAAGACTGATGACTACATAACTTTTTTTTTTTTTTTTTGGAGACAGGATCTCACTCTGTCTCACAGGATGGACTGCACTGCAATGGCATGACGCTGGCTCACCGCACCCTCAATCTCCTAGGTTCAGACAATCCTTCCACCCAACCTCCCAAGTGACTTCCAGTAAAGGCATTCAAGACTGTCTCAAATCAGAAGCAGTGTGATAAAGAAAGAGAAACCAGGCCTCATTTCACTACTGCTGCTAGTCCTATTACTCTGGCTTCACTTCTGCCACTAGGTATTTCATTGTTGGCAAGTTGTATCTCTATGGATTTACCTTAAAATAGAATTTGTATGTCTTCTCTGCTTTAGATAACTAGAAATTTTTAAATTATAACACATATATAACATGAAAAAGCAGTTTCCGAACAAACATATAAAGTTTTTACACCAATGCTGGAAAACAAGTCCTTCCTCTCTCCATGCTAGGCTGTCCAAAGAGACTCCAATTAGGATAACTACTTAGCTACTTAAAAAGAACAGGCTTGGTGGCTCAGCCTGTAATCCCAGCACTTTGGGAGGCCAAGTGAATTGCCTGAGCCCGTGAGTTCGAGACTAGCCCGGGCAACTTGGCAAGACCTCATCTCTACAATAAAAATATTTTAAAAAATAGCCGGGTGTGGTAGCGCACACCTCTAGTTCCAGTTACATGGAAGCCTGAGGCAGAAGGGTCGCTGGAGTCTAGCAAGTCGACACTGGGGGGCCATGAGCGTGCCACTGCACTCCAGCCTGGGCAACAGAGTGAGAATACAACTCAAAAAGAAAAAAAACCCAGACATTTCTGTGAAATTAGCATGGCTGTTGGCTGTTTATTTTGGCCGGGTATTTGTTTCAAAAGTTTAGGTATCCAATGTAATATACCAGGGGTGCCAAAAAATGCACTGGTATACACACATTAAGAGATGTTAAAAGATCTTTGCTGTCATCAGAGGTGTCTGGATGCTGATGGCAACCACCCTGGGCATCTCCTGCAATTGCAGAAGTCAAATGTGACTTGGATTCATCTTACTGAGGACTATGATTTTAACAGTCTTCTCCTTTCTCAAACTGTGCACACATCTGGTAGCACCCTCTGCACACACTCTAACCCTGCTTGGCATCGAAGACCAGTTTCACGGAAGACAGCTTTTCCACAGACCAGGGGAACAGGGCTGGGGAGACAGTTTCGAGAGGAATCGAGTGCAATAAGACACGCCGCACCGCCGCTCCAGCTCCCCCTGGATCACCAGACGGCAGGTTCTCGTAAGGTGCGCACAACCTAAACCCCTCACACGCACAGCTCAAATGGGGTTCACGCTCCCATGAGAATCAAACAGGAGGCGGAGCTCGGGCATCAATGCCAGCAATGGGGAGCCCTGGGGCGCGACTGTAAACCCAGAGGAAGCTTCACTCGCTTGCCGGGTGCGCGCCTCCAGCAGGGTGGCCTGGGTCTGTGGCTGGGGGCTGGGAACTCTTCCTCTAAATTATCAAGAATCACTTCAGAACAGTACTCACAAAGCGAACCCAAAGAATGCATGCTCCCAAGCCTGGCGTGGTGGCTCATACCTCTACTCCCAGCACTTCGCGAAGCAGAGGCAAGAGGACTGCCTGAGCCCAGCCCTCATCTCGACCACAAATCAAAAACATGAGCCAGGCATGGTGGTGCACACCTGTAGTTCCAGCTACTTGGAAGGCTGAGGTGGGAGGATCACCTGAGCCCAGCAGGTCGAAGCTGCAGTAGTCGTGAACATGTCACTCCAGCCTGGGCAACAAAGTGAGACTCCGACTCAAAAGGAAAAAAAAAAGAATGCACGTTCCTCTTATTTGTTAACTGTAGTTTAGTAGTCATACACCCAAATAGGCAAAGTATCAACCTCTGGACATATATTTTAAGTCAGTGAGGAAAGTATAGACACTCAAATGACTTTGGCTCTCCACAGTAAAATCTCAATTCCGTATGCCGTAATTGCAAAATATTTAAGAATTATAGAGGTACTAAAAGAAAATGAAAGACATTATTTTCAGAGCCATAGCTAAGCAAAAAATAAAACACAAAAGCCACACACAAAAACAGATTTGCCTACATTAAAATAGTCCTTATTAGTAATGATAAATTCATAAGAAAAGCTGAAGGAAATTAAGACAACCAGATTGGAGAAAAATAAAATTAATTTACATCTGGTGAAAAGGAAAGACTTATTATAAACCTCCAGTGTTGGCAATGGTGTAAGAAAATGATCCCTCTTATCCATCATAATGGAAGTGAACCTGGTAGATAATTTCAAAAAGCAATCTGATATTTATCAAAATTAAATGCATACCAATTTTTAAATTTATATCAACTTACCTCTAGCAATCTGTCTTACAGAAATACTAGGCCAGAAAATTCTAACTGAAAGCTCTTCAATTGGAAGATGTATTCTCTTTAAATCTACAACACACTTTTAAAATATAAAACATTACATAAAAATCCAAATTTCCAGCCACTCCTGGGCTAGGGGTACAAGAATTGGAAGACAGGCCATAATATGGACCCGAATTCCTACACAATAAAAATAAGCTTGAAATGAACAGTGTCTATGAGAGAGCTATGCCCTAAAAAGGGGACATGACCTCTAGACAGTCCGTTCGTTTGTAAATTACCTTGACCCCACAAGTTCTGGAATTTGAGCCTCACAGAAATAACACAAAAAGTCCAGGCACAGCAGCTCATGCCTGACATCCCACCACTTAGGGAGGACTAGGCGAAAAGATTACTCGAGCCCAGGAGTTCAAGACCAACTTGGGCAGAGATACTCATCCCTACAAAAAAATTTTAAGACATAAAAAAATTCTTAAAAATTAAGAAATAATACAGAAAGATATTTAAGGTTATTCATTGGGTACTATATGCAATTAACTAAAACAAACTGGAAAGTACCTAGGTATCTGTCAACACAGAACCAGCTAATTACAGTACATGCCTGCAACTTAATATTATGTCAAAATAAAAGAGGTAAGTACATACAGTAACATGATACTACATATCAAGAGAAAAAGGTGACAGAATATTGAAATCTCAATATATCCCAGGTAGCCCTCAAACAGCTCAACTATTAACTGCCTCCATCTTACAGATAAACTAAGAAAGAAGGCTTGTCTATGGTTCAATGGGTGAAGATATGAACCCAGGATATCTGACTCCATAGCCTATCATCATAATCTCTACCCTGAGGTGCCTGTGTATATCTTTCACAATATGTAGCTATATATATATATTTTTTTTTTTTTTTTTTTTTTTAAGAGATAGGGGTCTTGCTATATTGCCCAGGCTGGTCTAGAACTCCTGAATGGAACTGATTCTCCCTCGTAGCTCAGACTACAGATGTACACCACCAAACTCAGATTTTTTTAAACTATCTGTGCATTATTTCTACATACGCACAGATGCACAACCCAGCAGAATTGATATAGGAAAGTATTACTTTCTATTTTGTAAACTTGTTTCAATTTGGTTTTTTTGAGTCAGTGTCTCACTCTGTTGCCCAGGCTGGAGTGCAGTGGCACGCTCACAGCCACCGCAGCCTCAACCTGCTGGGCTCAGGCGATCCTTCCACCTCAGCCTTCCAAGTAGCTGGAACTATAGGCATGCGCCACCATTCTCAGCTAATTTTTTTATTTACTGTAGAGATGAGGTCTCACCAAGTGCCCAGGCTGGTCTTGAACCCCTGAGCTCAGGCAATCCTCTTGTCTCAGCCTCCCAAAGTGCTGGGAATACAGGCTTGAGCCACCGTGCCTGGCCACAATTTGTTTATTAAAGTAGATTATTAATGATCACGCAAAAATGGAAAGTCATCTAATTCTACCACTTACCATCAAATTCAGTGACTGCAAAGAGGCTAAAATCACCCCCCTAAAATAGTAACAAAGGGGCACCAAACACAACAAATCCTCAACTTAAAACAGGAAGCAGCTTTTTGATTATTAGCATAAAACTCGGTTTATATTAATCAAAACACTATTTTGTGAAATAAACCAAGATTTTTATTTTTTTTGAGTCGGAGTCTCACTCGGTCGCCATGCTCCATGCATAGTTAAATTTTTTTTTTTTTTTTTGAGTTGGAGTCTCACTCAGTTGCCCAGACTGGAGTGCAGTGGCCGCTCCCGGCCACCGCAGCCTCGACCTGCTGGGCTCCGGCAATCCTTCTGCCTCAGTCTTCCAAGTAGCTGGAACTACAGGTGCGTGCTACCACACCCGACTAATTTTTGATTTATTGTAGAGATGAGGTCTCACCAAGTTGCCCAGGCGGGTCTCGAACCCGAGGGCTCAGGCAATCCACTCACCTCAGCCTCCCAAAGGCACGGGATTACAGGCTGAGCCACTGAGCCCGGCAAATTTTTTGATTTTGCAGAGACGAGGTCGCACCATGTTGCCCAAGCTGGTCTGGAACCCCTGGGCTCAGGCAATCCTCTCACCTCAGCCTCCCAAAGTGCTGGGATTAAAGGCATGTGCCATCACACCTGGCTTAAACCAAGATTTTTAAAACAGATTTTTCTAGCTGGGCGTGGTGGCTCACACCTGTAATCCCAGCACTTTGGGAAGCTAAGGCAGGAAGATCACTTGAGCCCAGGAGTTCAAGACCAGCCTAGGCCACACAGCAAGACCTCATCTCTACAAACAAACAAACAAAATCAAAAATACTGGGAGTGGTGGGTACACACCTGTACTCCCAGCTACTTCCACAGTCTGAGGCAAGACTGCCTGAGCCCAGGAGGTCGAGGCTACAGTGAGCCATCTTGCCACTACCCTCCAGCCTGAGTGACAAAAGTGAGACTCTGGCGCAAACATAAATAAATAAATAAATAAATAAATAAACTTTTCAGTGAATTACTGTGTGGCTAGAAATAGTAAATCCAAAGCAAATCATGTTTCACTTATTACTTCAGAAAGCTGCTAAGATAGCCAGGGCTATCAAGCATCAACCCAGTTTTCCTAAAAGCACCTTTTTCTCCTCTAACTTGTTTTTGTCAGAAAGTACAGTATTCATTAGGCTGAAATTTACCAAAACTTTCTAAATACATATAGAAGACAATGCTAAACTCACAAACAAAAGATGTTTAAGATAGTTTCTATTCTCAATGACAATCTCAAACTTTGTCTGGGATTCAGATCAAACAACAACAAAAAATGCTTGAAAAAGTATTAAGGGGTCAAAGCCTCCCAAAGTGCTGAGATTACAGGCTGAGCCACGGAGCCCAGCCCCTAACTATATTCTTAAAAATGTATACCAGGTGAACCATCCAGCCAGTATTTAGTAAGCAGCAGAAGTTCAAACACAGATGATGTAATAGTTTATGCTCAAGAGGAATAAAGCATGATGAAGCCCAAGGTCAACCTCTGAAAACTCAAGTTTGCTTATGCAGGGAAAGGGCACTTGCTAGTCAATTACTAACGCAGCCAGGTTACTTTTCCTCACTTCCTAAAGGCCCTTTCAGCTGCCCCTTTGCCTTCTCCCCACTCCCCACTCCCATCTCTCCCCCTCCTGCTGGAAGAAATAAAAAAGAATAGTCAAGCTGCAGCAATCCCACATCAACTTGCCCAGTAAAACCTAAAAATGAAAGACTCGTAAACAAAGAGAAGAATCTGAAAACGTATGAAAACGTACCAAAAAGAACAGTCAAAATTATATTAAGTCATAGTATTATAGACATTAACTCCAGGAAATACAATTTAAACATTTCTAATGACCAAAAGGACAGGAACACTATTCTTAACCCCAAACCTACAAAAACTGCCATAAAGTGCAAGAGATTGGTTTTTGGATACAGAGGTGATACAAATTTGAAAAACAATTATGCAACAAAACAGAAAGATATTTAACAAAACCCCTACATGTTTTTCTTTTCCAAATCCATCAATTTCCGCACATGAGAATGCTATATATAATGTAGCAGGCCTATAATCCAAAGGTTTTTTTTTTTAAAGACACCTTCCACAAAAGGTAGTGGCCACAAAGTGGTATCTGTATGACAAGTCTGTGCACGGCTTTAAATAAGAGCCCACACATAAATCAAGTCACTATGAGTACAGTCATGCACTCCTTAACGATGCTTTGGTCAATATCACTTTCCAGTCAACGACAGACTGCATACACAATGGTGGACGGGAGTCCCATAAGATCGTACGGCCATATTTCTTCTGAACCATTCCTATGTTTACATGCACAAAGGCTTACTATTGTGTTACAACTGTCTATAGTGTTCAGCACAGTAACATAGAGTACAGGTTTATAGCCTGGGGGAAACAGGCCATACTGCACAGCCTAGGTTTGTGTAAGTACACTATACGATGTTCCCACAATGACAAAATCCCCTAACACATTTCTCAGCACATATCCCAGCAATAAGGGATGCATCAGACCCCAGGTTCTACAGTATATTACACTGCGTGTATACAAGCATACACAGTGCAGTACGTTACCAATAAATAATTTGAGATTTAAATATTCTACACAAAAAAACTTGAGCTTGAAGATTAATTCTTCGTAAAACATGCAATGAGACTCCAACTGAGCTAACCAAACACAGTTCCCAACACTGTCCACAGACCGAGACTGGAACATCAAATTCAGACCTGATGTAAGGCCCCATCTACAACATAGCACTTTTAAGATCTTGGTCAAGGGACTACTCTGAGTCTCAACTTTAACCAACTTTTTTTTTTAATAGGAGTATCACTCTGTCACCCAGGCTACAGGACAGTGACACACTCACAGCCACCACAGCCTCAAACTGCTGGGTTCAGGCGATCCTTCCACCTCAGCCTTCCAAATAGCCAAACTATAGGCGCACGCTACCATGCCCGGCTAGTTTTTGTGATTTTTTGTAGAGACAAGGTCTCACCAAGTTTCCCAGGCTGGTCTCAAACCCCTGAGCTCAAGCAATCCTCTTACTCCGGTCTCCCAAAGTGCTGGTATTACAGGAATGAGCCACTGCACCCAGCCTTAAACAACTTTTAAGGGAACCAATAACTCCTGTAATGTTGCTACTTTGTAAATCATGAACTAAGATTGTGCAATTATTTAAAAGCTCCTGGGTAATCAGAACACTGAACATACAAAATAAAAAATACAAACACACTCCTCCCCAATATGAAAAATAGCTACGAATCCTAATGGCCTCATCAGGCTTGAAAGACAACTTTACAAACTTGCCTAGATGAAACTAAAGGTAAAACTTAATTGTACCGTTAACTTAAAGCTCACCTCATTATCAAGAATACAATGTTCTGATATCCCAAAACATTGTTAAAGATGTTAGGGAACCAGAGTGAAGTTCTGAGTGGGTGTGGAGGGGCAGAGAATCAGGGAACAGGGGTCAAACAGGCTCCTAAGTGTACTCAGCTCCAGCACCTTACCTTCCAACTCCCCTACCCAAATGCATGAGCTAAAAAGATGTGTCAGTTTACACCCCTTTCCAAAACCATAACCAACGTTTACTGAGCAACAATCCACTGCAAATCGCCAAATTTAAAAATCAAGGAGAAATAAACAATCCCCCAGAGGCCAGGAGCGGTGGCTCACACCTATAATCCCAGCACTCTGGGAAGACAAGGAGGGAGGACTGCTTGAGATCAGGAGTTAAGACCAGCCTGGGCAACACTGCAAGACCTCGTTGCCACAAAAAATAAAAAAATTAGCCAGGCATGGTGGTGTGCATCTGTAGTCCTAAATACTCAGGAGGCTGAGGTGGAAGGATGAACCTAAATAAATAAAGAAATCTCTCACAGTAGAAAGTTATCTTTCCTAAAAGTCGTCTAATATATTGTTTTTCACTGACAAAAAAATTATTTGAACTGTGAGGGTTGGGTGGGGTCCATCTCTCCAAACTCTTAAAAAACCACCAGAGATGCTGCATGGGCAATTCACACCACCCGTGAAAATAGCCTACTCCATCTCGTGACAGCTGTTCCCAAGGGAGGTCAGGAGTTAAGACCAGTTCTCAAGTTTTCAAGCTTTTTGGTCTCAGGACCCCTTTACAACTCTTAAAATTTACTAAGCACACCAAAGAACTTTTTTTCCCCCAAAAGGTCTGCACCCCAACCAAAGTGCTTTTATTTACATGGATTATGTCAACATAAGTAACTTTTTTTCACAAGAGGATTGCTTGAGGCCAAGAGTTCAACACCAGCCTGGGCAACACAGCAAGACCTCATTCTCTGTAAGAAAAACAAAAATAAAAAAAATTTTAGAAGACTATATCCCAAAACATTTAGTAAGAATGGCATTCTTTTCCATTTTTGCAAATCTCTTTAATTCTGGCTAAACCAAAGATGGCTAGATTCTCTCATCTGCTTCTGTGTTCAATCTGCTGCAATAAATTGCATTGGTTGACGCATATGAAGAAACACTGGCATCAAACCAACATCATAACTGGAAAAGAAGGGCATCTTAAGTCTTGTCAAATAATTGTGGATAGTCTTCTCTCACCCCACACCAGAACGCCACAAGCAGTAGCTGTGCAAAGATTAATTACAACATGAAGGTTAAGAGTATCAATAAACCTTCTGTACTCTGTTGCATTAAAATCTCATTTATCTTGCACTCTGAGTATACCTTTTACACATGTATGATTTTACTACACCATGACTGACCATTTGGAAAGCACGGGTTCACGGAATTATGCGTGTCTTCTCCAAGTGTCAGCACACGTTGCACACGTGACACGACACCAAAAACCGCCCTCACTGGCATCACCACCAATCTCTGCAGAAACATCTTAAGTCCTGGGAAGCTGTCAGGCTCATGATGGAGAATTTACAAACTTTCTAAAACTCTTATTTTTGCTTGAAAGCTGAAATTTTTCACTGGACACAAATACCATCAGTTGTTTTTCTTGAAGCAATGGGCTCACTGTATTCTCAGGTAAATGTCTGCCAAATATCCAAGTATGAATAGCCAGTTTCTTCACTCATTTCAGATAAAAACGGAGGTCCACTCAAAAAAAAAAAAAAAACCAAAAAACAAAAAAAACACCAGTTTATCTCACAAATCAAATGCTCTTTCTCAAACCACAATTCTACTTTCCAGCTTGCAGCATTAACTGTACTCACTTCCATGGTCACAGCATATTAAAAACACAAACTCTAGCAAGGGTCAAGATTTAATAAAATGAACATTCATTTACTTTCGCCATGTGCAATCATGAAGAAAAATGACTTCATGCAGTGCGGGGCCTCTGCCTTGATTTCTCCATGAGTGCAGATGTCAACAGAGAAGACAAAACATCTCAGTGATATGGAAACAGTATGAATCTTGTGTATCATCTGAAAGGATCTCAGTGGCCAGGCATGGTGGCTCCCATATGTAATCTCAGCACTGTGGGAGGCAAATTGCTTGAGCCCTGGAGTTCAAGACCAGCATGGGCAACAAAGCAAGATTCTGTCTCTTTTTATAAAGAAAGGGAAGGCCGGCACATAGTGGCTCACACCTATAATACCAGCACTTTGGAAGGCTGAGGTGAGATGACTGCCTGAGCCCTCAGTTCGAGACCAGCCTGGGAAACTTGGCGAGACCTCATCTTTACAATAAATCAAGAAAAACTAGCCGGGCAAGGTAACACGTGCTTGTAGTTCCAGCCACTTGGAAGGCTGAGGCGGAAGGATCGCCTGAGCCCAGTAGGTTGAGGCTGCGGTGGCTGTGAGCATGCCACTGCACACAACTCAAAAAAAGAAAAAAGAGGGGAAAAAAAAGGACCTTAGTGACCCTCTTCCCCAAGTACCCACAAACCACACTCAGAATCACTGTTACACAATACTACTACCAACCACCAGCAGGTCCCAGTTCTACCTGTTAAGCCTGCATGAAACTACTCCAAGCCCCTCTTTATTGCAACACCCCCACAAATATTTGGGAAGCTGTATCTCTCCCTGTAACTTCAACAACATGCTATGAATGTGGCATAAATGCTTAGGTCGCAGATACTGGCTATTCTTCTTTATGCCCTTTGATTACAAGTGTGGCAGTCAGAACTGAGCTGCCACCAATAATGATCTGACCAGCACAGAACAGGGCAGCAACACAAACATTTTCCATAAGGGCATTATATTTTGCATCAATGCAGTGGTTCTCAGCCAGGAGATTTTGCACCCCAGCGTACATCTAGCAATACATGGAGATGTTTTTGGTTGTCATTACTAGGGAGATTGAGGTGGGGCTCCAAGCATCTAGTCGGCAGAGACCAAGAAGGGTATGAAACACCCCACAATACACAGGAGAGTCCCCTGCAAGGAGTTACCTTGCCTAAATGCTAATACTACCCAGGTGCAAAATTCTGTTTTAATGGATCCTAAGACTACCAAAACTTTCAGAAGCCACCACAGCTCTTAAATCATACCGGCCCTTTCAAAGTTAAAGACAGCCCATATGAAACTCAGACAAAATATGGACACAGTAAGAATGTTCTGTAATGTCCTAGGGTTCCGTAATTTTGATTTGACCCATGACAACTCATCTATAGGCCATACCCCAGCCCCACTCACCTATCCAAATTGAACACTAGCACAGGTGTATCAAAAATGAAAGTCAAACCCATTATAACTAGGAAACCACAATCCAACACATCAAAGAAACACAATCAATGAGAGTGTGACACCAGAACGGGAAAAACCAATCAAATGAATGAGGAAGAAGATCCACTTTTCTTCAACTAGTCTGGTATCTCTATTATTTACTTTACACGAATCATAGTATACTTCGTGTCAACAATGAGGGATAGCTAATTAAAAACTGGCTAACAGTTCAAACGTCGAGAAACTGACTGGAAATACATGTTGTTAGATTTGCTGTCTTGACGGTCTTCCATTTTATACATTTGAACGAACTTGGAAAGACTTGAGGCTTGACGTTTTTAAAGGAGATGTGCACGACCTTCCTTTCACAAAGGATGGTAAGGAAAACATAAAGTATGGAACGAGGTGCAGTTCTAGTGCCTTTTCTACCGTTCCATGAAAGGGCGAGTTACTGAATGGGGACCTTGCAGATTTAAGATTTTAGACCTGAATATGGAATCCAGCCTAACATGTGTTCACCACAGAAATAATAACGCGACAGGCCTCTTAACAAAATGACAGGGGCTAGTGAGCGGTGCTGTGGCATGAGAACTCTTCTTAAGATACCAAGCAGATGCCGATAGGTGTCATTAGGGCTTGTGTCAAAGTTGGACCCTCACCTGCAAAGAAACGCACGCCTATGAATTCACACACATAAACAACCGTGAAACTTTAACAGATGACATCTGCAGAAGAGAACTGTCTTTACTAAAAAACAAAAAAAGAAATTAGCCGGGGCATCAAACGTCCAGAGACCGCTCTGCCTTGGATTCAATTTAAGCAGCACCCTGAGGGCCAGCGACACGCCCCAGTGAGGCCTGGGGATGAAAACTCAGAGGGGCCCGCTCACACCTGGGTCTTCGGAAATGGGAGACCCGCAGCCTCACCGTGGCGAGGCCTCTGCGTGGCTGTCCACGCGCGGACAAAAACCTGCCATCTGCCTTTGGATCCCAACAAGGAGCTGTCAAGTGGCATCTCGGGAGAAGGAAGGAAGGAGGGAGGGAAAGAAAGGGCAGAGAACAGACCTCTCGGAAGCCCTCTTTGAGACCACGAGAGGGGTCAGGCCTAGGGAGGGCAGCGGACAGAAGCGAACGGGCTCTGGGCCCGCAACCGGGGAGGAAAGGCCCGCCGGAGCCGGGGAAGGGAGGGAGGAGGAGGGGCGGAGCAGGGCGAAGCCCGGCCACCCCGCCGCCCGCAGCCAGGGAGAGCCGCCGCGGTGCGGCGCGACCCGACCCGACCCGGGCGCCCCGGGACGCGCGGGGCAGCGCCCCCGCCCGCGCCCGCCCGCTCGGGCCAGGGCGCCGGGGCGCGGGCCGGCGTGGGGGCCGGGCGGCGCGAGAGGCGCCCCGACGCCCCCGGAAGGGGAAGGCCCCGGCGCGGCGCGGCGGACCCGGCGGGGCAGGGAGGGGGCGCGCGCGGCGGCGGCCCGGGAAGCAGGAAGGGCCCCGGGCCGCCCGCCGGCCGCCCGCCCGCCGCCCCCCGCCGCGCGGCGCCCCCCCCGCCGCCCCCCCGGCCCCGCCGGCGGGCGGCCGGGCGGGGGGGGGCCGCGGACCCC
>CAUYQG010262746.1:0-26606 GCA_963574415.1 Tarsius wallacei
TGAGCCCACGGGTTCGAGACCCGCCTGGGCAGGCGAAACCTCATCTCTACAATAAATCAAAAAAATTAGCCGGGCGTGGCAGTGCACACCTGTAGTTCCAGCTACTTGGAAGGCTGAGGCGGAAGGATCGCCGGAGCCCAGCAGGTCAAGGCTGCGGTGGCCGGAAGCGGCCACTGCACTCCAGTCTGGGCGATGGAGTGAGACGCCAACTCAAAAAAAAAAAAACAAAAAAACTTACAATCAAATAGGACAACAAAGAGGTCCTGGAAGGCTTCCTGAAAGAGGTGACACTTAAACTGACCTTGAAAGGGCAAATAGGCGGTTCCTGTTGCCCATGCCACCAGCTCTGGCACGTCTCCCTTTCTTTTCTTCCTTCTTTCTCTAATAAACTTTGAAAACAAAAAAAGAGGGCAGAGAGGCTTAGGGTGAAGGAGCGGCCCTATCGCTCTTTCCCGCGAACAGGAGCATCTTGTGCAGGGGCATGAGCACTCACTACCCAGTGGAATGTGGACTCAGCTGTGCTGCATGTCTAAACCCTGATCTTAAGGACTCTGAGATGAGCAAACTGGTGTGAGGAGCTGGGAGCCTGGAGCCTGCACCCCTTAGACTCTTCCTTCTCTCAGGCTGGGCTGTGGTAATTGTGTAACTGGGGCTTTATTCAGGATCTTCCTGCTGCACGGGGTCTCAGAGTTCAGAGATGACTGTGTATTGTTGAAGGCTGGATTCGTCTTCGTGACTTCAGCTCACGCACATATCACTCTCTTCCATTATCCGGACACTTGGCTAGCTTGCTTCTCCTCTCTGCCTCTAGGTTCGCAAAGAGCTTGAAGTAAATGGTATTGAATTCTACCCCCAGAAGGAATTTGATGAAGATTTGGAGGACAAGACAGAGAACGACAAAATCAGGGTGGGTGCCTGGGGTTTTGCTTATCACGTAGATGCCTTCTTGGGACCCCTGGGATGTATATCATGTTCCTCTTCTCTTTTCCCACCTGCTTTTCCCTTTTCCTTTCCATACTCCCTGCCCCACCTTGCCAGATGTGACACAGGGGGAGCGTGTGGACTATGGCCCTGGCCAGGATGGTGAACCCACAGAGGGGCTCCCTGCATCCAGAATGGTGGTGTCCCTTCATCCCAGACCACACAAAAGCCTCCTCTTCCCCCACGGGGTCTGGCAAAAACAGCGTGTGGGGTGATGGAAGGGGCACCAGGCAGGAAAAACATCAGGCTGGGGTCTAGAGGTATCTATGCTCTAGTCACACTCTGCCTCAGTTTCCCCTCTGTAAAATGCAGGGGTTAGACTAGGTGAATAGTCTATAGGCTTCCCCCCCCCAGAAGAACTTTTTAAAAAAAATTTAATCTCAGAACTCCAATGTGCAAAACATAAAATCGGAGCTGCTTTGGTTAAATGACGTGGGGCACAGAGCCCTGCCTCCTTGGAAGCCCCTGGGACACCTGCTGAGAATCCCCATAAACCTGGCTTGGAAACCGTCAGCCTATGTGATTTCATAGGTCCCTTTCAATTCTAAATTCTTACAATTTCACGATTTGACATCAGAATCCTGGGATCTAGTCTGGGCTTTTCTACTAACCCACTGTTACCTGGAACAAATCTCTCATTGCTTTGTTCTTGAGTCTCCTCCCTCATCAAGAGTGGATAACCTAATAGAAGTCCCTTATCTGATGTACTTGAGACTGGTGGTTGGTCAATTAATGGAAAAAGTTAAAGTGAAGGAAATCATTTTTTTAAATGATGTATACAAATCTTAAATATTTAAAAATAAAGCCAGGCATGGTGGCTTATACCTGTAATCTCAGGACTTTGGCAGGCAAAGGCGAGACAATTGCCTGAGCCCACGAGTTCTAGAACAGCCTGGGCAACTTGGTGAGACATCATCTCTACAATTAAAAAAAAAAAATTAGCTGGGTATGGTAGTGTGTGCCTGTAGTTCCAACTACTTGGAAGGCTGAGATGGAAGGATCGCCTGAGCCCAGCAGGTCAGTGCTGGGGTGGCCATGAGCATGCCACTGCACTCCAGCCTGGATGATGGAGTATGATTCTGACTCAAAAAAATAAAAATAAATATTTTATGACATTATTAAGTTAAAATAACCTAAAGCATATATAAGTGGAACAGTAGTCATGGAAACTAGAATCTACTAAGGAGTGTGTAACAACAACTCACCTGCTGACGCAAAACAAAACACAAATACCACATTCATTCAGCATTCTTTTCATATAGAGCCAAGGCCTCTTCTCTGAGGATAAGTCCACTCTTAATGCCAAAGCAACTCACCTTTATCAAGTCTTTCTGACACATTCAACTTAATTTTCACAGCTTCTACTCTCTACTGCAAATATCTTCAGTTTACATAATAGTGAATTTATTCAAATACAGTAACAAGTACATATCAGGCAGATACATCTGGGAACAAACAGCTAGCTCTTTGAATGTGGGATGAACAAACAAACCACCTGGTAGGGTGGAGGGAGCTTCTGCACACCAGAAAGTGACCTAGAGTTCTGCTCAGTGGGCCTGGGCATCTGCCATTAGGTTTCATGGGAGATAACGTAAAGCATCAGTGAGTCTGCAGCTCGGGTGGGGATTGTTTAAAACAGGTTCTGTCTGTCCTAGCTAGCTCAGAGTTGTCCAAATCAAATAAGACGTGTTAAAGCACTATTAAAAGTATGAAGTGCTCTGCAGTTGAAGGAAATCTGACTTACTGAAGCTAACAAGGCAGGCAGTGATGCAATCAGGTTTGGACCTAGGACTGTTCACTCCCAGTCTAGAGCCTTGCCTTTGCCATCAGTAGTATCACTGAATGAACATCAGAAATGTGTGGTTCAAGCCTAGAAGATGGTGTGATGTCCTGCTCTTGGATGCTTAGGTTGTCAGAGCATGACTGTGTATGTGTCTGGTTTGTGTTTCTGCCCTGTACAGCAGGAGAGCATGCCTTTCGCTGTGGTAGGAAGTGACAAGGAGTACCAAGTGAATGGAAAAAGGGTCCTTGGCAGAAAAACTCCATGGGGGATCATTGAAGGTAATTCAGTGCATCTTCTAGAAGAACCAGCCACTGATCAATTACCTGGCAACCATTTATTAAGCATCAATAGATCAAAGGACTGTCCTGGGATATATTATATAAAATGAATGCCAGCCAGATTCTGCCCATAAGGAGCTTACAGTCTAATTGAGAAGATGATACAGGTAGGAAGCACTAAGAGATCGATTTAGCACCTGACCAGGTGGCATCGACTCAGTGTGTCAAAGTAGTTCAGAACATGGAGAGATAAGAACCAGAAAAAACAGAAAGGTTTTCATGTGAAGGGGGAATCTGACAAACTGCTGAAAGATTGTCCAGATGTTGCTGTTTTCATTTTATTATGAATGGATGTCACCTTGGGGCGACGGGTCCTGATGATTCTGAAAGTTTTCAAAGAATCACTTTAATGATCTCATTCAATATGATGTTGCTATGAGGGGAGCAGGGTAAATGTATATAAGACACTGAGACACTGGAATCTCAAGTTAAGTGCCTTGCCCAAGGTCACATGATAGTGATGAAACCTGGGTTTCAGGCTCATATTTTGATCCCCAAACCAAAGTTCATCCCTTTGTCTCTCATTTTCCTGTGACCCTTTGTTAGGGATTTTTAAATAGCGCTTTCTCATCATCTGCCTTGAATTGGAATTATTTATGAGAATGTCTACTCACTCATTAGATTGTGAAACCAGAGGATTTGTGTCTTAAACCTTATTCTGCTCCCACAATCCTTGTGGTTTTCAAATAGTAGGTACTCAATCTGTGTTGCATTACATTTGTCATATAGTACATGACCTTCTTGATATGGCTCAAATTGTTATTTTCTGTGTGTGTTACTTTCTTCTAATCAGATTATAAGCTCCTTAAGGATAGGAACTGTGTCTTAGGCCTTGGCAAGTTTCTTAGACTCCTTGTGTATTAGTTTTCTCTTCTGTAAAATGGGAAAAACAACAGTCCTTATTAGCTATTATTTCATAGAGTCTAGGACAATATTGTGTCCATTGTTAACTGCTTAATAAATATTTGTTCACCCAATAAAATTCAGTGCATTAAAGTGACCAAACCTCTGGAAAGGTTACAAAATAACCTGTCCCATGGCCCTCTCCTAAATGCCTGTAACCCAAACAGAAGTTCACCTCCTGGGTGTTGCTGCATTAGTTAAATGACCACCTGTTTTGTTTTGTTCATAGTGGAAAACCTTAACCACTGTGAGTTTGCCCTGCTTCGAGACTTTGTCATCAGGTAAGAGGTCTCCTCTCCCCACTCCAAGATGGCAGATTGAATTATTTGGGGTCAGAGGTCATCTGCTTAGATTCACTTACTGAGTCTCCAGGTCTCTCTAACAGAACTTTCTGCCCCAGTTCCAGCTCCTGTCTCAAAGCAGAGGGGGCTGTGGAAGTATCATGGGCTCTTAGGAGTGAGTTCCAATCATTGGGTCCAGTTCACTGAAGTGATATATTAGTGTCAGATGTGTGTCACCACCTCCTCTTCCTGCCTCTAACTGCATCCCTCTTCTTCTCACCCTTTGTCCTTCAGGACCCACCTCCAGGACCTCAAGGAAGTGACACACAACATCCACTATGAGACTTACAGGGCCAAGCGGCTCAATGACAATGGAGGCCTCCCTCCGGTGAGCGTGGACACAGAGGAAAGCCACGACAGTAACCCATGACGCCCCCTTCTCTAAGTCATCACACATACTCACTTCTCCACACACACACATCCCAAATACCACCACCAACCACCTTCTTCCTTTCAATTCTGTCCCACAGGCCTGTCTGGTATTTGTGGAGCATCTTGTCTACATTGTGTGTGTGTGAGAGAGAGAGAGAGTGAGAGTGAGAGTGAGAGAGAGAGAGAGAGAGAGAGAGAGAGAGAGAGAGAGCCTGTGTGTGTGTATGCACAGGGATGAGGTATTTTCATTGCCCTCCCTGGAAATTCCCTTGTAAGTTTGGTTCCTCCATGACTGTCCATTATCTGTCTCCTTTTTTTGTGTCCCAGAACAAAGCCGTGTTCCTCACTCAAAGGTCTGAGGGAGGTTTCATTTAAGATGGGAGCACGTGAGCCACAGGCAACTCTTCTCTCTCAACCACCCACAAACTTGGGCTGTAGAGATTCTCCAAGGACAGGTGGCAGCACAGCTAGACCTGGGTGGGTGGCGAGAAGTTCAGGACAACCCTCCCTGTAAGTTGGGGGTGGTCTGGGGTAAGACTAGGACTTCCTACAAGAACGAAGGTCATGGGACCACAGAGAAGTAGGCCAGAACTGGGTTCCTGCAGAAAGAATTAATGTCTAGAAGTGGAGCTCCACCCTTCAGTCTGTTGTATTCACTGTCCAAAAGCTACCACCTGTCACCCATTGGAGACTGCTGCTGTCCACATTCACCTGGCCTCTGCTCCCAGGCCAGTTTCCTGCTTCTGCTTCCTGCTTTGTCTTCTTTTCACCTTTACCTCCTTTCTTTACACATTTCTTTCTCCTTCCCTCTCTCCTGCCTCTCTCACATCTTTCACTTTCTTTTAGATTAATCCACTTTAGCTTCATTTCTATATGAAGAATTTATGCCCAATCTACTTCCAGAAATGACTTTAGGCCACCTTCAGATAAAATCATAACTAAAAGCATGGGACAGTACAAACTGAGATTATTAGAGAAATCTGAATCATAGAGTGGAATAGGAAAGACAGTTACTGTAGTCAATGCCGAAACAGGCCCTGAGCTCATAGGCAGCCAAGGCAAAGAGGGAAACACTACAAGTGATGCTCAGTTCAAGGAGGTACACATGCTGGTCAAGGGAGATGACCCTGTATGGGCCATTAAGTTCTAGAAGAACTACTTCTAAAGAAGTATCAGAAACAATATACGATACTTGTCTTTCTCAGTAGTTTAGTTTCAGAGACAATTGTAGATCACACCTCCCTTTTTTCCAATCAGACTTCTCTTTTAGGCTGCTTTTCTGTTGCTCCCTTTGTCTCATACATACTTGGCCTCCTCTTTCTTTTCTGTTCTCCCTCACTTGTGTGCTGAAGCTAATTACATTTATGTCTGTCTGTCTTTCTCTGCTTTTCCCTGTTTCCCCTCCTCCTGACTCCTGGAGACATTCCCAATGATACTCACCATCATACATTTAGAATTTTCTTGCCTTTCCCTGAAGCCTTGTATTTATTAATGCATATATTTCCCCTGTTGGTTGTACAAGTTACTCTTTTCCTTTAATCTGTAAGGTTGATGAAATTCAGAGCTGGGGAAACAATTTAGCCTTAGGAAAGGGAAAACACCAAGTGATACTGTTTACAATAACCTCATACAACCTCCTGTCCTATCTCCTGGTTCAATCTAGGCATTTCACTGGTCCTCTATGAATCCCAGCATTTATAGTCCCAGTTCTTTATCACTCAGGTGCTAGGAAAAAACATAGACTTATGACCCAAGATTCAGTGGACCAGGAGAAAGAGGTTGAGTGATCAGATTGCTAGTGACCAAAATCTATGGTCTCAGTCTTTCCTGGAGGCTTATTTATCAATCCAGCCCTTATCCTCTCTCACTCACAAAGTTACAGGGTATGCACCTGTCAGGATAGAACAGCAACAGTGCTATTGCCCAGAGGTTACTACATTTCAACAGAAGAGGGATCCCTGGCTTCTTCAGTGAGTGATCTTGTATGGAGGACAAGGGTCTGGACACTTAGGCCTAGCAAGGAAAGATCTAGGGGTTTGGGAAGTGGGCGGTGGAGAGGCTGAGTAGGAGAACGGTGCCTGGCACCCCTGAACCATGATCTCAGCCTCCCTGGAGAAGCTGTTTTATATGTCTGCTGCCACCTGCTGGTCTCCACACCCTCAACCGTTCTCAACCCCCCTGCAGGGAGAAGGCCTCCTGGGCACTGCCCTTCCACCTGTGCCAGCCACCCCCTGTCCCACTGCTGAATGAAGGCCATTTCAAGCGCTGCTTCTCCCTCCATTCCTCTCAGCTGTTATTGCTGCAGGGCCAAGCCCATTTTAGTGCTGTGCTTGTCTAGACCACCACCACAGCCCCTCTCAGCCCTCAGCAGGTGGGAGGGGCCTGCTGCCTCTTTAAAACAGTTGTTTCCTCCATTTATCCAAACCACTCCTCCCAGTGGAAGGGAGTTCTGCCAGCACTGCCCTCCTCCATCGTCTGTGTCAGCCGGCTCCAGCCTATCTGTAGGGTGAAAGAACTCATCAAGAGCTTCTTCTGCCCTTGTAAACTCATACCAGCTACCTGTAACCATCTTCAAGGGCAATGGCATTGCTCCCTAACCATTCATCTGCATGAGCTACTCTTGGCTTCCTTAAAGGGCCAAGAAAGCAAATTTTCTGCTTGTCAGATTCACTGAGGTCAGCTGTGTGAGCCCCAGTGTGGGACAAGGGTGTCTCCTTCATTGCTTAAAAGTATTCCTAAGGGTAGGTCCCTACAGACATGAGGGAGCAAGGGCTAGGATCACTTTTTAAAAAATCACCACTTGTGGCTGGCCCAGAATGTAGTTACACACCCTCCCTACCCCATAACAGTCACTTTAGCAAGAGTGGTTTTCCCAAAGAGTCATTGCTGGAGTTGACTTTTTTTATCTCCAAACTTAAAAAAAAAACAAACTAAACACACGAAACCCCTAGAACCCACAAGACATGCACTCTAGGAAGAAAAATAGCACCCTTCTGTCCACTTAGCAATAAGAGGTATCTCTTTCCACCTACCCTGCCTACTCCTACCTCCCCATTCCCCACCCCATCAATGTGAGTAATGAATTAGCCTGGCCACATGTGGTCACTGTAGGCTAATGAGGGCAAAGCCCCCATAAGATGCATGAATGTCTGCGAATGTTGACTGCCACTGCCCCATATACTGTGTCTTTATAGAATCCTCCCTTGCCCACCCTTTCCCCAACTCCACCTGGACACAACTTGCTCAAAGGCTGGTGACTTGTGGGCCATTCATCTACAACCAAGTCTTGATGGAGCAAGAGGCCTAAGCCTAGGGGATGCAAGAACGACCCATTTCTTAAATGTTACCAGTCCCAGCCAATCTTATGGTGACATTATGGTTAAATCTCCCAACTGAAAACAAGTGAACAGACACTCAAACCGGTCCTGTAAATGTTGCTAGACTTTATGTGTTGTACAACTAAACATTGCTGTTTGAACAGTAACTGCCTGGCCTGTCTTATTTGAACTCCTTGACAAAATCAGCCGTTCCACTTTCTCATCCACGTGTGGAAGGTGACACAGGGATCATCTTAGTAAGACGTAGCCACAGATATTAGAGGTAGAAACACTTTGTGAGGTCAGTTCATCTTCACTTGGCATGAGGTCAGACCCTGGTCATTATTTTCTGAGGTTTTGCATCCAAAATGAGTGGTGGAGCTATCATGTTTCATCTTGAGGGATGCTGTGACAGGATGCACTGCCTGAGGTCTCCAGTGAAAATGATGTTTATTTTCATTCAGTTAACTTCCTGGTTTTCCCCTTCCTTTTTCCTGAAGGCATAAGGACCAAATCTATGAAAGGAGTGGACACATCTTGCCTAGAGATCTGCTTACTTTACAGTGAATATTTTATGAATTTAAACTTAAGCACTAGCTTTTTATCTTTCTTGAACTGTGCACTTTTTTGAGGTGCAGTCTCTTCTGTGTAAATAATACTCACCTGTATATTATTTTTCTGAATGTGACAACCGTATGCAATTACATTTGGGGCCTCAACATTCTGTAGGGTGAGTGCAAGGTTTAGATGAATGGTGGGAAGTGGTTTGGAGGGGTCAAAATTAGAGCAGACAAGATAGCCTCTTGGAGTCATTCAAGTAAAATGAGGGCAGCAACTACAGTGGCATCACGACACTGAGGTGGAGAGAAATGAGATTTGAGTGACAAAGCAGTTTGGTAAACATAAAATATTACAGCTAAAAGAAACCTAAGGACTATTCTAGTCCAATGCCTTCATACAGATATAGAAACTGAAGTCCAAAGAAGATAACCATCTTGCCCGAGTTTGTTCTAATAAGCATTGCATTTTAAAACACATTTTCTGAAATCAGTATACATTTACAACGGATGGGCATGTCAGTTTATTTGGCAACGTTTTTTCTCAATGTCACATTAAAAAGGCACATCTTATATTTGACAGCATCTTAAATTCGATAAAATACAGTAGTCAAGAGGACGTTAACATTCCTTTGTTTGAACACTTTTGGTACTATTTGTGAAGTTTAAAGGAAATAAGATGTACAACATTTTAGTCCTCAAAGCAATTCTGGTAAACGTATCCCACCAGATCCTCACAATCACCCTTTGGGGGAGGCAAGGCAGGTAAGAACTGGCAGGAACTCGCTTAGGGCTGAAATTCCCCCTTGACTTCACCCGCCTTTTCCTGGATGCTATTTCACAAGACAATCGACTCTGATTCCAGGCCTTCTTTGGTGGAAAAGAGTTCTGCTGGCCTTAGGAGAGGCGAGGAATTGTTCGGATCCTTTCTCTGAAAGCCTGCAGCTTCCTGACCGGGGTGGGGAGAGCGCAGGGAAATCCTGGCATGGGTTCTAATGATGGCTGAATTTAACTTTGGTTCCTGACAGGACCAATCAGAGTCCACATCCACAGACAGGGGACAGCCATACAAGAGGGCCAACGCAGAGCCCAAAAGACCAGGCGGGAGAACAGGAAGCCAACTCACCTATCACTCATACGCTCCACGCTCCGGGGGCGGAGCCAACTCCCTGGACACGCCCCTTTCCGTCAGGGGCGTGACTCCGCCAGGCCCTCTGACACCGCCAGGCCCTCTGACACCGCCCTCTCACGTGACCAGTCGCCTAACTCACTCACCGACTCCTCCTTGCGCCATAATCTCAGCCCGGCCCTTCAGGTCGCACGGCCTGGCGCAGGTGCCCCCACCCCTTCCCAGCTGCGGGACGGCTGGAGGGGGTCCGAAACAAGATGGCAGTGAATCAGAGCCACACCGAGGACCGCCGTGGGGCCACCATCCCTTATGGCGAAAGGTGCCTGAGGGAATGCCGGGGTGACGTCAGAGGAGGGAGGAGACAACGGCTCGCGAGCTCTCAGAGGATCCGGGCTTTCCCGCCATCTGGGGGCGCTGCACTCTTAGCTCCGCCCCCGACCGTTGAGAGCGCTCTTCCCCTCGCGGGTGTTCCGGACCTCGGGGGTGGCGGGGCGGGAGCGTGTGGCCTAGCACGCGTGAAAGGCAGGGACGCAAGCGGGAGCGGGCGCGCGTGGCGAGAGGCGCTCGTCTTTAGCAGAAAGGTCGGCGTGGACTGGCGGTCGTGAGGAGTCGGCCGTGTGCGGCGGCCGTTGTGAGCGTGTCGGGTGAGGGCGACCCGGTGGGCCTTGGGCGCGCCCCTCCCCCGACTCCCAGGTCTTGAGCTTTGGAGAGACAGAAGAGGGATGAATAGGTGGAGTGGTGGGCCATATTGGAAAAATCCTGAACTGTCGGGGTGGGGGACTCTCCCTGGCCCTTGGAACTTTCCAGAGCCCCCTTTCCTCGTCATCCCAACCAGGGAGATGTCTGCTCTTATTTTATTGAAAAGATTGGTCCTGAAAGAAGGGACGCGTGGGCAGGATGACAATCGCTTG
Source organism: Tarsius wallacei (assembly GCA_963574415.1). Lineage (NCBI taxonomy): Eukaryota > Metazoa > Chordata > Mammalia > Primates > Tarsiidae > Tarsius > Tarsius wallacei. The sequence continues at coordinate 10,633 of CAUYQG010262746.1, forward strand.
GCCTGGCACGGTGCTGGGGGTTTGTGCTGGTCGCTTTGTGCGGTGCCCGCTGCTTGCCCCTCAGCACTCGCCTGGCAGGGTGAGGAAGTGGGGTGGTCGGGGGTATGTGGGGTGCGGGGCTGAGGGGGACATCTTCCCCTCTGAGGCACACTCGTACACCAAGGCCTCACTTCTCCCCCTGCCCGCATTCCCACAGTCTTGCTCAGTCCCCACAACGGTGCAGTTCCGAATTCTGCTCTTCCCTCGTCTCTGACTTGCCCTCATTTCCTTTGTAGTGAGGCTGGTAGTGAGGCTCACCTGGTAGTGAGGCTCAACCTGGATGGTGTGCTCGGTAAGACGGAGCATACCCAAGTACCCAGATCAGTTTAAATGTGTTTGTCAGGAAGATGCAGGAGGATGTTACCAAATGCTGATGTCCAGATCTTTTTACTATACTTCCTTCCCCTAGAACATTTTCTTGACAGATTTATACTGGCTGTGGAGATTGTACGTCATCGCTTGCTTCTGAAGTTCCTCTGCTGTTGTGTTCAATTTGACAGCAGATGACTGCTCTCCACTCCAACCACGGTGTCTCTGCATGCACTGACTGAGAACACTTTGTGCACTTTCTGTGCTGTGAAGCCATTTCTAATCTGGTGTCTTCCCTCTCTCAGACTATGAATGCGTCTCTCTGCTTTGCTGTTTGTGTGTTGGAGTAAAGCACGTTTTTTAAAGAAGCAAACACTGATTTTATGGTCCTTTGAATTATCTTTATGGGGTCCATTTTGTGCTCTTGAATACTTAATAATAGCATTTACTGAGCATTTGAAATATGCCAACCTATTCTAAGAGCTTTATACTGTAGTCAAAACCATTCTGTCTACAATGAGGATCAATACTGTTTCCCTCATTTCACAGGTGAGAAAAAGAGAAGTCATTTGCTTCAAATCATTAGACAAGTGCAGGTGGGGGTGCTTGAATTTGGTTTTGGATTTTAACTTAGGGACTGTGCATTATCTCCTCTACTCCATCTGTCCCTCAAAAAACAAAAGAACTGTTTTTCTGCTTTCTCCTCACTAAAGAAGACCTTGTTACTGCTCTGGCTTCTGGATAGAAACTACTTTTTTTTTGAGTCGGAGTCTCACTCTGTTGCCCAGGCTGGGGTACAGTGGCATGCTCCCGGCCACCCCAGCATCGTCCTGCTGGGCTCAGGTGATCCTTTCACTTCAGCCTTCCAAGGAGCTGGAACTACAGATACAAACCACCATGCCCGGCTAATTTTTTGATTTATTGTAGAGACAAGTTCTCACCAAGTTGCCCTGGCTGGTCTTGAACCCTTGGACTCACGCAGTCCTTTCACCTTGGTCTCCCAAAATGCTTGGGTTACAGGCTTGAGCCACCACACCCAGCCTGAAACTACAGGCTTGAGCCACCACACCCAGCCTGAAACTACCCAGGAGTTTGAGACCAGCCTGAGCAACAATGAGACCCCATCTAAGAAAAAAAAGAAAAGAAAAAGAAACTGCTTTAAAGAAATAGTTTGGATGGGAGAAGATTGTTTATACGAGGAGTCTTCAAGAGTTTGTGGAAAATGTCTGTTATGAAAAACTATGCATGGATTTAAAAATTTTTTTCATCATAGTAAAATCATAATCACTTTTTATAAAATGTCTGTACAGAATCTAGTCTGAGGCACTAAGAAGTATAAGACATCAGTTTGAAAAGAACTATAGAACAACATGAATGCTGCTACAATTGAAGCAAGGACAAACATTAAAAAAAAGAACAAGCATCAAATTTATGATGAGGCTTGGGTGGAAGAATGGTGAAATCATTGATAGGAAAAGTTTATGGGGCCAATGCTGCAAAGAAATGAGCAGTTTACAAATAAATAACTTGTTTTCAGAAGGGACAAGGTGATGTTGAAGATGAAGCCTCCAGTGGCAGACCATCCATATCAATTTGTAAGGAAAAGAAATTTATGCCCTGATTGAAGAGAACTGATGCATAATAGCAGAAACAATAGCCAAACCATAGACATCTCAGTTGGTTCAGCTTACAGAATTCTGACTGAAAAAGCTAAGCAAACTTTCTACTTGATATGGGCCAGAATGGTTGTGCCCAGATCTGCTGCAGACAAGAACATAGCTTTCAATGGAAATTTTAAACAAGTAAGGTCAAGATCCTGAAGGATTTCTTTGAAGAATTGTAACAGGAGATGAAACATGGTTTTAACAGAATGATCTGGAAGATAAAGCACAATCAAAGCAGTGGCTACAAAGAGGTGGCCCAATCAAAAAGTGGACTGATCAGGAGCAGAAGTTATGGCAAGAGTTTTTTTTAGATGCACTAGGCATTTTGTTTGTTGACTTTATGGAAGGCCAGAGAATTATAACATCTGCTTTGTTTTGAGTATTTTGAGAAAGTTAGCCAAGGCTTCAGCAGGAAAATGCCCAGGAAAGTTCTAGAGAGTTATTTTCCACAATGGCAATGCTCTTGTTCATTCCTCTCATCAAGGCAATTTTGAAAGAGTTTTGATGGGAAATCATTAGACATCTACCTCATAGTCCTGATTTAGCTCCTACTGACTTGTTTTTCTTTCCTAATCTTAAAAATCTTTAAAGGGAACCCATTTTCCTTCAATTAATAATTTTTAAAAGACTGCATTGGCGTGGTTAAATTCCCAGATGGGCTAAATGGCTGGTTCATAGCTTACAAAAGTGTCTTGAACTTGGCAGAACTTTATTTCTTCTGAGATCAGATGAGATCAGGTGCGTTCAGGGTGGTATGACCGTAGATTGGAACTTTATTTCTCTGTTGAGAAAGTTTATATTTTTTATCTTTATATTTTTAATTTCGTTTTTCTCTGAACTTTTTGAAGTCCTTTTGTATTTGGACTTCTGCCTAATCTTGATATAGACTTGAGAAATTCATCACAGCTTGGCTTGGCTGTGTTTTGTAAAGTTTTTTTAAAATTCCAGTTGAGAAGTCGTGAATATATGGACCAGACTCTATTGTGAAAAGGGAAATCATTAAGTTGTTTTATTTTATGCATTGTTTAACACTTGTGCTGATAGTACCATATGTGTCATTGTAGAAACATTTTTTTAAAAATTGTTACCCCAAATTTCAGCATACATACATTTTGGTATATATCCTTCTGCCCTTTTACCTATGGAAATAAACATTTTTTTTTCTCCAGTTGTTTTGTAACTTGCTTTCTTTGTTTACCAATATATTGGGAATTCTTTCTAGTGTCAATATTTACCTAATTATCTTAAATGACTGGTATTTCAGTGTCTGTAAATCTTTATTCAACCTTCAATCTGGGATAGTCTGGAGCTTTTTGGTCATTACTATAAACATTCCTGCAGTGAACATTTTTGAAAACATTACTGCCCACCTGTCAAAATATTTCTTTGGGATATATTCCCAAAAGGGGAATTGTAGGGTCAGAGGACATAGCCTTTTTTTTTTTTTTTTTTTTGAGTTGGAGTCTCACTCCGTTGCCCAGGCTGGAGTGCAGTGGCATGTTCCCGGCCACTGCAGCCTCGGCCTGCTGGGCTCCGGTGATCCTTCCGCCTCAGCCTTCCAAGTAGCTGAACTACAGGTGTGTGCTACCACGCCCAGCTAATTTTTTTGATTTATTGTAGAGATGAGGTCTCGCCAAGTTGCCCAGGCGGGTCTCGAACCCATGGGCTCAGGCAATTCACTCACCTTGGTCTCCCAAAGTGCGGGATTATAGTCTGAGCCACCGAGCCCGGCCTACATAGACTTTTTAAAAAAATATAAATATATTTTAGGCTGGGCTCAGTGGCTCAGCCTGTAATCCCAGCACTTTGGGAGGCCGAAGGGAGTGGATTGCCTGAGCCCGCGGGTTTGAGACCAGCCCCAGCAACTTGGCGAGACCTTGTCTCTACAATAAATCAAAAAATTAGCTGGGTGTGGTAGCATGTGCCTGTAGTTCTAGCTACTTGGAAGGCTGAGGCGGAAGGATCGCTGGAGCCCAGCAGGTTGACGCTGTGGTGGCCGTGAGTGTGCCACTGCACTCCAGTCTGGATGACGAGAGTGAAACTCCAACTCAAAAAAAAAAAAATATATATATATGTATATATGTGTATATGTGTATATATATATATATTTAAAAATATAAAAGACCTTGTCAAAATATTAAAGTATACACAAATATTTATTAAAATATGTTTATCACAGAATTGCCTTACAGAATTTTATCAGTTTACATGCTCTTTTCATCATACCCTTTGCAACAACTGTGTACCCATTAAACAACTCATCCTTTTTCTTCTCCCTCTGGCCTCTAGTAACACCACTCTACTTTCTGTTTCTGTGAATTTGACTACTTTAGATATCTCTTACAAGTGGAATCATAGAGTTTTTGTCTTTTTGTGATTGGTTTGTTTAACTTAGCATAATATCCTTGAGGTTAATCCTTGTTATAGAAAGTGATAGGATTTTCTTCCTGTTTAGGCTAATGTTCCATTGTATGTATAACCACATTTTGTTTATTCATTTGTCAGCTGATGGACATTAGGTTACTTCCTCCGCCTCTTGGTTATTGTGAATAGTGCTACTATGAACAAAGTAATGTGCAAATATCTCTTTGATACCCTGCTGTCAGTTCTTTTGGATATGTACTCAGAAGTAGGATTGCTGGATCAGATGGTAGTTCTATTTTTAATTTTTTTGAGGAGCCTCTATACCATTTTCTATATCAGTTGCATCATTTTATAGTTCCACCAACAGTGCATGAGTTCCAATTTCTTCACATCCTTGCCAACACTTGCTAATTTCTGCTTTTCTTTTTTTTTTAGATTGGAAAAACTATTTAGAAAGCAAATTAGAGAAAAGAGAGAGAAGATTCACCTCCCCAAGCTAGGGTTGGGGGCCAAAGCTTCAGAAAACAAGGCCTGGCCATAGCTCAAAGATCACATGGCCAGACCATAGCTTAGCAAAGCACTGGAGAATGGGGAGAGAAAAATTCACTTCACTAAAGCAGAGGAGGGGGCCAAAGCCAAGAAACATGGCGGCCATAACTCAAAGAGCCATGTGGACATACCAGATTTTAGCAAAGCAATAGCCTGGTTTTTGTTTTTGTTTGAGTTGGAGTCTCACTCCATTGCCCAGGCTGGAGTGCAGTGGCAAGCTCATGGCCACCCCAGCATTGACCTACTGGACTCCAGCGATCCTTCCACCTCAGCCTTCCAAGTAGCCAGAACTATAGGCATGTGCTACCATGCCTGCTAATTTTTTTTTATTGTAGAGATGAGGTCTCGCCAATTTGCCTGGGCTGGTCTCAAACTCGCAGGCTCAGGTAATCTACCCGCCTTGACCTCCCAAAGTGCTGAGATTACAGGCTGAGCCACTGAGCCTAGCCCTGTTTTTCTTTTTAATTGCAACCATCCTAATGGGTGCAAGGTGTATCGCATTGTGCTTTTGATTTGTATTTCTCTGATGATTAGTGATGTTGAAAATCTTCTCACATGCTTGTTGGACATTTGTGTGTCATCTTTGGAGATATGTCCATTCAAGTCCTTTGCCCATTTAAAAATCAGGTTATTTGATTTTTTTTTTTGAATGTTAGGAGTTCTTTACATATTTTGGATATTAATCCCTCAACATAAATATGATTTGCAAATATTTTCTCCTATTCCATAGCTTGCCTTTGTACTCTGTTGATTGTGTTCTTGGATACACAAAAGTTTTTAAATTTGACATAGTCCCATTTGTTTGCTTTTTTGTTGCCTGTGCTTCTGGTGTCATATTCAAGAAGTCATTGCCAAGTTTAGTGCTATGAAACTTTTTACATATATTTTCTTCTAGGAGTTTTATAGCTTTAGATCTTATGTTTAAGTGTATAATCCATTTTGAGTTAATTTTTATATATGGTATAAGATAAAGCTATGGGGCTGGGCTTGGTGGCTCAGCCTGTAATCCCAGCACTTTGGGAGGCCGAGGTGAGTGGATTGCCTGAGCCTGTGGGTTCAAGACCCACCTGGGCAGCTTGGTGAGACCTCGTCTCTACAATAAATCAAAAATTAGCCTGGTGTGATAGCGCACGCCTGTAGTTCCAGCTACTTGGAAGGCTGAGGCAGAAGGATCGATGGAGCCCAGCAGGTTGAAGCTGTGGTGGCTGGGAGCATGCCACTGCACTCCAGTCTGGGTGACAGAATGAGACTTCAACTAAAAAAAAATAAAAAAAATCCCCAAATCAAAAGATAAAGCTATTCTTTTCTATGTGGATATCCATTTTTCTAAAAAAAAAACTTATTTGTTGAAGATATTGTCCTTTCCCCACTGAGTGGTCTTAGCACCTTTGTTGAAGATTATTTGATCATGTATATGAGAATCTACTTCTGGACTCTGTATTTCATTAGTGTACATGTCTTAATGCCAGTACTGCACTGTTTTGATTACTGTAGGTTTGTAATATATTTTGAAATCAGGAAGTGTGAATGCTCCAACTTTGTTCTTTTAAAAAATTGTTTGGTTATTTGGGGTCCTTGAGATTCCATATTAATTTTAGGATGACATTTTCTATATGTTCAAAAAATGCTGTTGGGATTTTGGTAGGGTATGTGTTGAATTTCAAAATCATTTGGGCAGCTCAGACATCTTAATAATATGAAACCTTCCAATCCATGAACATGGGATTCTTTCCATTTGTTTGTATCTTCTTCAGTTTTGTTCAGCAGTGTTTTATAGTTTTCAGTGTACAAGTCTTTCACCTCCTTGGTGAGGTTTATTCCTAAGTATTTTATTCTTGTGCTATTGTAAATGGAATTGTTTTCCCAATCTCCTTTTATGTTTGTTCATTGTTAATTTATAGAAATGAAAATTGGTTAGCCAGGCATGACAGTGCATACCTGTAGTTCTGACTACTTGGAAGGCTGAGGTGGAAGGATTGCCAGAGCCCAGTAGGTTGCTGCTGGGGTGGCCGTGAGCGTGCTACTGCACTCCAGCCTGGGCAACAGAGTGAGACTCCAACTCAAAAAAAAAAAGAAAAAAAAAGAAATGCAAGTTGGAAGGCTGAGATGGAAAAATTCCCGGAGCCCAGCAGGTTGACACTGGGGTGACTGTGAGTGTGCCACTGCACTCCAGCCTTGGTGACAGTGAGATGCCAACTCAAAAAAAAAAAAAAGAAGAAGAAGAAGAAGAAGAAGAAATGCAACTGATTTTTATGTGTTGATCTTCTAGTACACTGCTACTTTGATGAATTCATTTATTAGTCTGACTATATTTGTGTAGACTCTTTAGGAGTTTCTACATATAAGATCATTTTGTCTGTAAGCAGGGTTAATTTTACTTCTTCCTTTCCAATTTGGATTCCATTTATGTTGTATGTATTTTTACCTAATTACTTTGGCTAAGAATTCTAGTATTATTATTGAATAGAAGTGGTGAGAGCAGGCATCCTTGCCTGGTTCCTTTGTTAGAGGGAAAGCTTTCAGTCTTTCACCATTGAGTATAATGTTAGCTGCGGGCTTTTCATATATGGCTTTAAATTATGTTGTAGTAGTTTCCTTCTATTTCTAGTTTTTTGAATGTTTTATCATGAAAGGATATTGAATCTTATCAAATGCTTTTTCTGCATTAATTTAGGTAGTCATGTCATTTTTGTCCTTCATTTTGTTCACGTGGTGTATTACATTGATTGATTTTTCTATGTTGAACCATCCTTGCATTTTAGGAATAAATCCCACTTGGTCATGATGTGTAATCCTTTTAATGTGCTGCTGAATTTGGTTTGCTGGTATTTTGTTTAGAATTTTTTGCATCAATATTCATCAGATATATTGGTCTTTATTATTCGTTTCTTGTAGTATCTTTGGCATTTCAGGGTAATGTTGACCTCATAAAATGAGCTTGGAAGTGTTTATTTTTCATCAGTTTTTGGGAACAGTTTCAGGAAGATTAATATTAGTTCTTCTTTAAATGTTTGATGAAGCCATCTGGCCCTGGACTTTTCTTTGTTAGGAGGTTTTTGATTACTGATTAAATGTCTTTACTTGTTATTGATCTGTTCAGATTTTCTATTCATGATTCAATGTGGTAGATTATGTTTTTCTATGGATATATCCATTTCTTTTAGGCTATCCAACTTGTTGGTATACAATCATCCTTGGTATTCTTTTATAATCCTTTGTAACTCTGTGGCATAGGTGTTAGTGCCCCCTATGCCAGATTCTTCTCTCTTTTTCCTTAGTTAATCTAGCTAAGAGTTTGTCAATTTTGTTGATGTTAAAAAAAAAAAAAAAACCACGCCTAGTTCTTAAGTTTTATTGATTTTTTCCCCCTGTTCTCTCTTTCATTTATCTCTCCCCTAATCTTTATATTATTTCCTTCCTTCTGCTAGCTTTGGGTTTAGTTTATTCTTTTTTCATTTCATTAGGTATAAAGTTAGGTTTTTGATTTGAAATCTATCTTTAACATACACATATACAGCTGTAATCTTCTTTCTGAGCATTGCATTTTCCACATCTCATAAGATTTGATGTATTATGTTTTCATTTCTTTTTTCTCCAGATACTTTGTAATTCTCCTCATGATTTCTTCTTTGGCTCACTAGTTATTTAAGAGTGTGTTGTTTAATTTCCATATACTTGTGGCACAGTTTTCATTGTGTGGTTTATCTCTATTTTTATTCCATTGGGATCAGAAAAGATATTTTATATGATTTCAGTCTTCTTGAATTTGTTGAGAATTGTGTTGTGGTCTTATGTGGTCTATGCTGGAGAATGTTGCATGTGTATTTGAGAAGAATGTATATTCTGCTGTTGTTGAGTGAAGTGTTTTGTATATGTCTGTTAGATCTGATTGATCTATAGTGTTGTTAAATTCCTCTTTTTCCTTGTTGATCTTCTGTCTGGTTGTTCTATCTGCCGTTGAAAGTGGGATATTGAAGTCTCTTACTATAACAGATGCTCCTTGATTTATGGTAGGGTTATGTCCCAGTAAACCTGTCATAAGTTAAAAATGTTGTAAGTAAAAAATGCACTCACTACCCCAATAGTAGAGCCAAAAATAGTAAGTTGAAATATTGTAAGTTGGGGACCATCTGTATTGCTGAACTGTCTGTTTCTCCCTTTGATTTTATCAGCTTTTTCTTCATATATCTAGGGGCTCTTCTGTTATGTTAGTCTGTATTTATAATTGTAATATATTTTGAGTCGGTGGCCCTTTTATTATTGCATAATGTTCTTATAGGTCTCTTGTAATAATTTTATTATAAAATCACTTTTTTCTGACATCAGTACAAAGACTTCAGCTTTCTTTGGGTTAATGTTTGATGGAATATCTTTTTTCAGCCTTTCACTTTCAGCTTGTTTGTGTCTTTGGATCTACAGTGACTCTCTTATAGACAATATGTAGTGGGATTATATATTTTAAAAATATATACATTGTACCATTCACTGCCTTTTAGTTGGAGTTTAATTCATTTATGATTAATATAATTGTTGATAAGGAAGTACTTAATTTATGCAATTTTGAGATTGTTTTCTATACATTTTATGTCTTTTTTGTTCCTCAGTTCTTCCATTACTGCCTTCTTTTATGCTTAGTTGATGTTTCCTAATGTGTCATTTTAATTTGTTTCTCACTTTCTTTAGAATGTATAGTTTAGTTACTTAGTTTGTGGTTGCCCTGCAGATTATATCTAACATCTTAATTTATAGTAATTAAATTCAAATGAACACCAACTTAGTTCCAATAGTATATAAAACATTTGATCCTTTATAGCTCTCCTTCCCTTTATATTGTTACTGTCATAGATTACATCTTTATACATTGTGTTCTCTTTATCATAGAGGTATACTTTTTAGTATATATTTTAAAAACTTGCTGGGCTCGGTGGCTCAGCCTGTAATCCCGCGCTTTGGGAGGCCGAGGTGAGTGAATTGCCTGAGCCCGTGGGTTCGAGACCCGCCTGGGCAACTTGGTGAGACCTCATGTCTACAATAAATTTAAAAAAAAAAAATTAGCCAGGCGTGGTAGCGCGCGCCTGTAGTTCTAGCTACTTGGGAGGCTGAGGCGGAAGGATCCCCGGAGCCCAGCAGGTCGAGGCTGCGGTGGCTGAGAGCGGCCACTGCACTCCAGTCTGGGCGACTGAGTGAGACTCCAACTCAAAAAAAAAAAAAAAACCTCATATGGAAAAAATGAGAGTTACAAACCAAAAATACATTAATTTTGACTTTATATTTACTTATGTAATTACCTTTACTGGTGTTCTTCATTTTTTTCTGTGCATTTTATTTACTGTCTACTGTCTTTTTATTTCAAGATGAAGCACTCTTCCTAGCATTTCTTTTGTGTGTGTGTGTGTTGGAGTCTCACTTTGTCGCCCAGACTGGAGTGCAGTGGCATGCTTCCGGCCACCGCAGCCTCGACCTGCTGGGCTCCGGTGATCCTTCCGCCTCAGCCTCCCAAGTAGCTGGAACTACAGGCGCGCACTACCATGCCCGGCTAATTTTTTTATTTATTGTAGAAATGAGGTCTCACCAAGTTGCCCAGGCGGGTCTCGAACCTGCAGGCTCAGGCAATTCACTCACCTCAGCCTCCCAAAGCGCGGGATTACAGGCTAAGCCACCGAGCCCGGCTCCTAGCATTTCTTATATTTCAGGTCTACTAATGATGAGCGCTCTCAGTCTTTGTTTATTTGGTAATGTCTTAATTTCTCCTTAATTTTTGAAGGATAGTTTTGCCAGCTATAGAATTCTTGGTTAGGAGTTTTTTTCCTTCCTTTTTACACTTTGACCGGGTCATCCCACTGCCTCTTGGCAACCATGATATCTGATGAGAAGTCAGCTTCTATTCTTATTGAGAATTCCTTGTGCATGATGAATTACTTCTCTTGCTGCTTTCATGGTTCTCTGAATTTGACTTTCAATGGTTTGATTATAATGTGTCTCAGTGTGGATCTGAGTTTATTCTACTTGGAATTTGTTGAGCCTCAATGTGTAGATTCATGTCTTTAAATTTGGGAAGGCTTTGGGTATTATTTCTTAAGATATTCTTTATTTCCCTTTCTGTCTCTCCTCCTTTAATTCCCATTACAGTAAGTCCCCTACATATTATACAAACCTTCATGTTGTGAACTTTCAAAGATGCAAATGTGTGTTTTGCATGTCCAATCACATCTGTCTTGTCCTCTGTCTCTTTTTTTTTTTTTTTGAGTTGGAGTCTCACTCTGTCGCCCAGACTGGAGTGCAGTGGCTGCTCCTGGCCACCGCAGCCTTGACCTGCTGGGCTCTGGCGATCCTTCCGCCTCAGCCTTCCGAGTAGCTGGAACTACAGGCGCACGCTACCACGCCTGGCTAATTTTTTGATTTATTGTAGAGATGAGGTCCCACCAAGTTGCCCAGGCGGGTCTTGAACCCGCGGGCTCAGGCAATCCACTCACCTCACCCTCCCAAGACGCGGGATTACAGGCTGAGCCACCGAACCTGGCTCATTTATTCTTTCAATAAATATTTAGTAGAGCCTACTATTTGCTAGGATTATAGTAGCAAAGAAGGAAGACATTGTTCCTAATAATCATTAGAGTTGACATTGGAAAAAATAAGCATGTAAATAATAATTTATTAAGAAAGAAAAACAGGTCAGATGTAGTGGCTCACACCTATAATCCCAGCACTTTGGAGGCCTAGGTGAGAGGATTGCCTGAGTCCATGGGTTTGAGACCAGCCTGGGCAACTTGGCAAGACTTTGTCTCTATAATAAATCAAAAAATTAGTTGGGTGTGGTAGCACACACCTGTAGTTCCGGCTGTTTGGAAGGCTGAGGTGGATGGCTCGCCAGAGCCCAGAAGGTCAATGCTGGGATGGCTGTGAGCGTGCCACTGCACTCCAGCCTGGGCAATGGAGTGAGACTCCTACTCAGAAAATAAAAATAATAATAATAAATTAAATTAAATACAGCACTGTATATTGACACTGTAGTTTCAATTGTCTGTCTCACTTTGCAACGGAACATTACAACATAAACATTTTCTGTATTACTACACAGTCCTCATGAACATCATTTATGACGGTTAGTCAGTACTCCAGCAAATGAATATTCCATAATTTACTTAACCATTCTGCTAATGTTGAACATTTAGATGGTTACCACTTTTTCACAGTTGTAAGTGGCATGACGATAAATATTATGCATAAAATTGTCCTGTGTTTATCAAAACTTACTAAGGTAGAGTTTCAGGAATAGAATTAAGTTTCCAGAGTAATACAAATATCTTACATCGCTTGGCATTTATTGCCAAATTGTTTTCTAAACAGATTTTGCCAATCTACATTGCCAAAATAGGAATGTGCCCATCTCATAGAAACTTTGAGTGTTAACTCAGCATTATCACTCCGCCCCTCAAATTACTAACTTATAACAGTTGTCTTTGTTATTAAGAGACAATTTATTCTATCCCTATCCACCTCAATCCACTATACTTTGGCTCATATTCATATCAGTATAATAAGATTACTCTGAAAAAAGTTCACATTAACCTTATTGTCGAAACCATTGATTGATTCATTGATTTGTTTTTCCTCCTTATGCTATTTAATCTCTCTGTGATGTTTGGTGTTATTGTCTACCTCTTACTTAGAATACTTTCTCTGTCTTCAACTCCTTCAGTCACTCCTAAAATGTTAGCGTTCCTGAGATTTTCATCTTCACTCTTCCACTTCATGAGTTCTTGTTGGTAATCTTAGCCCCTCCTGCAACTTCAATTTAATTTGTGGCCTTATTCCACAAAATATTTCATCTAATCTCCCCTCTAATGACCCTACACAGTCAGCATATAAACAGGCTTAAATTTCTTATATTTTTAAAAAGCTCTTCCTCAACCCTGTATTTCTCTTTTATGAGTTGTTCTTCTATTTATAACCAAACGTTTAAAAACACTGCTTGTTTCAATTTCTTGAACTCCCATTCATTTTTTCACTGCGGTCTGGCTTCTACCCCAGCCACTGCTCTGAAACTGATACCAACAAAGGTCACCAGGGACCTCCTGGTGCTTGAATCCTGTGGTTCCTGACCTTTCCACCACCACTTTCCTTTCTGAAAGCAATCCTTCCTACTCCATGGAGCTTGGCTTTCTCCTCTGCAGACTCTGCCTCCATTTCAGACTTTTTCTTTTAGTTCATCTTCTTCTGCTTGCCCTTCAATATGAGGGGAACCATCCCAAAAAGACAGAATTATTTTTTAGATGGTGGGCCCCTTGTAGTATAGGCTTTCCCATTAGGTGAATGTTCTAGGAACCCATCGGCATCAGTGTACCAGCTAGTGTTGTGAAAGGCTGCATTCAGTCTCAGTTATTTATTTATTTATTTATTTATTTTGGAGATTATTTCAATGCATTTGCCTATTTCCTGAAGGGTGATTTATGAGTGCACCTGCCACTCTTCCTACTCACCCGATCTCATCCTGAGTGACTTTTTTTGTTCCCCTGGGTGAAAAAGATCCTCAAAGGAAATGTTTTACCAACGTGGTAGAGGTGAAACAAAATGGCAGAAGTACTAAAAGAAATAAAATCTGAGGGGTTCAAAATAGAAAAAGTGTCTCAGTGGTGTATTGCATCAGATGAAGAGTACTTTGAAAGTTACTGAAGTTTAAACATGTAAGAACAAATACACAATAAATAAATTCCAGGTTTTGGGGATGTCCCTTGTACTAGTTCTCTCAAAGTTCCACCTCTTTCTTGTCTCATTGTCTTATCTGGTCTCCCAGAGTGATCTCCTCTACTCCCAAGGTTTTAGCCTCCACCTATGGCTGATGATGATCCTATTCATCTTCTTTAAGCCTTGGATTCATGTAGCCAACACCTGTTATATATTTCCACTTAGAGATCCTACAAGTCCTTCAGATTCTTTTTTTTTTTTTTTTGAGTTGGAGTCTCACTCCATCAACCAGGCTGGATTGCAGTGGCTCACTCATGGCCACCCCAGCATAGACCTGCTGGGCTCAGGCAATCCTTCCACTTCAACCTTCCAAGGAGCCAGAACTACAGGGTGTGATACCATGCTTGGCTAATTTTTTTAATTATTGTAGTGATGCCAAGTTGCCCGGGCTGTTCTCAAACCCATGGGCTCAGGCAGTCCACTAACCTCTGCCTCCCAAAGTACTGGGATTATAGGTTTGAGCCACTGCACCTGGCCAGTCCTTCAGATTTAACAGCCTCAAACTCAGATCCCTCTTCTCGTCCCTCCCAATGTACTCCATTCCTGTCATGATAGCACAACTTTTTGATTCAGTTACATAGCCTGAAACCTGAGGGTCATTCTTGATCCTTCCCTCCTCCTTGCTGTCATATTTGATGAGTCATCAAATCTTGATTTCCTACATACTTGCTCCCTATTTCCTTTCCTCCCTGTTTCCACTGTCACTTCCATCTCTGCAGCAGTGTCCCCTGACAGTCATTCACAACTGCATAAGATTTAGCAGAACCAGTGGAAGTTATTAACAATATTAATAATATTAATATTAAAGAGAAGTGACTTATGCAACTGCGGGGGCTGGATGAACAATTCCTGTAAGACTGTCTTTGTATCTGATACTGGAGCCTGAAGTCCACAGGGCAGGTGTTCAGGAAGAGAAGATGGATGTGAAGTAGGGGGATTTGAGAGAAGACTGGGATCTAAAGCATGAGCTGATACCCTACAAGGATGAACAGATACTCTTATCTATTCTTGTTGCTTCTGTCCTTGGTGATAAGGGTGTCCTGCAGAAGCTGGGGCCTTTCATCACTGCTACCAGGAATGATCTTTCTGAGAGCCAAAGTCTTAAAACCTTCAGTGATTGCCTGATACTTTCAGAATGCTATTCTGACTTTATATTTTGTCATTCCCTCACCATCCCTCCTCTCATCTCTTGCCTTTCACCTAATTCTCTCTCTTTCCCTCTCTCTCTCTCTCTCTCTCTCTCTCTCTCACACACACACACACACACACACACACACACACACACACAATCGCAAACCATAAAGAACACAGTAGAAAAAATATTTACTAATAGTATATGGGGCCTGGTTTATTCAAAATTAACCATATTTCTAAAGTTTAGCTATCTTAACTCCAAAAAAAGAACACTTGAAATACTGAATTGTACCCCACATCTTTAAAATTAAAAAAATTAAAAAGAACACTTGAAAAAATACATTGTGGCAGGTGTGGTGGCTCATGCCTATAATCCCAGCACTTTGGGAGGCCAAGGTTGCCCGAGTCCACAGGTTCAAGACCAGCCTGGGCAACTTGGTGAGCCCTCATCTCTACAATAAATCAAAAAATTAGCCGGGCATGGTGATGCGTACCTGTAGTTCCAGCTACTTGGAAGGCTGAGGTGGGAGGATCACCTGAGCCCAGCAGGTCGACGTTGCGGTGGCAATGAGCATGCCACTGCACTCCAGCCTTGGTGACAGAGTGAGACTCCAACTAAAAAAAAAAGAAGAAGAAGAATTATGTTGTTACCTGCTAAAACATATAAGAGATTAAGGGTTGTACCAAAATTTGGCATTGCAAGCCAAGTATCCACCATATCACAGGACGATTTCATTTCAAAGAGTGCTGCCTTGTTCCTATGGGGGAGGCTGTTCTTCCTGTTGTCACTAGCTGGCTGGTCATTGCCAGCCCCACGGTATCTGCTGTCTTCCACATGCCTTTGGAGCAAAGGACGATGGAAAAGATTGAAAACAAGGCACTCATTTTAAAAAGCCTTTTAAAAACAGCTCTGGATTTGGATTTCTTGACATTTAGACTCCTGGATATAATTAATTCCCCCAACCTGCTTCCTCCCACATTGAGGCCTTGAACATGCGATCCTTCTGTGCTTCCCTGCTTCTTCATGGAACTAACTCCTATTTGCTCTTCAAAAGTTGGTCTTGGAAGAACAGCCTCCCCCATAGGAACAAGGCAGCACTCTTTGAAATGAAATCGTCCTGTGATATGGTGGATACTTGGCTTGCAATGCCAAATTTTGGTACAACCCTT
>CAUYQG010262750.1:0-13631 GCA_963574415.1 Tarsius wallacei
TAGCTGCTTGAAAAATGAACTGAGCACTGTAGTTTGCTCTACTTTTGATTTTCTTAACAGCACATATAATTCAATAAGACTACAATTCAGTGGGTTTTAGAATATTCAGGATTATGCAACTGTCACCCCAAAAGAAACCCTGTACCTATAAGCAGTCACTCCTTCCTTATCCCTTCCCCAACCCTTGGCAGTCACTAGTCTGTTTTCTGTCTCCAGAATGCATTCCTTTTTATTATGGCTGAATTGCATGTTCCATTGCATGGACAGACCACATTTTGTTTATCCATTCATTCAGCTGATGGACATTTGGCTTGTTTCCATTTTTTGGCTATTCTGTATAATGCTGCCATGAACATCTACATCCAAGTTTTTGTGTGGACATGATTTGATTTCTCTGAGATATTGCTGGATCATATCGTAACTGTTTAAACTTTGGAGATACTGTCAGCCTGTTTTCTAAAATGCTTGTAGTATTTTTCATTCCTACCAGCAGTATATGAGGGTTTGAATGTCTCCACACCCTCGCCAACACTTGTTATTATCTATCTTTTTCATTAAAGCTATCCTCATATATATGAGGTAATATCTCATTATGGTTCCAGTTTGCATAATCCTGAATATTCTAAAACCCACTGAATTGTAGTCTTATTGAATTATATGTGCTGTTAAGAAAATCAAAAGTAGAGCAAACTACAGTGCTCAGTTCATTTTTCAAGCAGCTACTAAATTATTAGGACATAAATACGTATTAGGTTGCTTAAACTTTACCTGATAAACAAAAGTGTTAAGTTCGGGTCTGAACCACTTAGGTCCAAAGGTGCCATAAAGACAGTTCTGAAACACTGAGGGCTCTCAGAACTGAGAAAGCTTGGGAATCACTGTAAGGCATGAACTTTTCTCATCTCTCACCTTCCAAGTAATACCTGCATTTTTATCTCTATCTTAACCTAGGATCAAAGGAAGGGGTAACTCTTCTTTTCAAAAACAGGTTTTCAGCTGGGCACAGTGACTCATGCCTGTAATCCCAGCACTTTGGGAGTCTGAAGCAGGAGGATTGCTTGATCCCAGGAGTTTGAGACCAGCCTGGGCAACATAACGAGACCTCATCTCTGCAAAAAAAAAAAATCATAAAATTATTCACGCATGGTGGTGGGCTCCTGGAGTCCCAGCTACTCAGGAGGCTGAGGTGAGAGGATTGCCTGACAGCGAGACCCCCAACTCAAAAAACAAAACCAAAAGCAAGTTTCCCTACCATGCTCTTGCAACGAGTCCCTCTTATCTCCACTGGGACACCCTACTCCCGCAGCGAGTTACCCTTTCTCTGGGCAAACGCCCGGCTGCCCTGATCTTCCCATGCAGTGTAAACCTGATGAGCAAAGAACAGTAAGTACAACACAGAGAAAACTGGTCAGTTCTGAGAGTTTGGTAGTGGTGCTGAGGTTTGTAAACAGAACTGCTCCTCTGTCTCCAAAACAAAACACCTCTACCCATGGCCTACTCTCCAGTCACAGCCTCAAAAGACATACAGCTATTTTCTACTTCCTCAAATAAATATAACTCCAGTTTTGCTGTTTTGTCTTTGACTGAAATGTGGGTTCCAAACCATAGTCACGAAAGAAAAAATATGGGAAGAAAACAAGAGAATAGTTGTCACAAGGCTGTGACATTTTGCCATAGACACAGAACCAACTGAATAGTTTAGAGTATCAAACTGAACCCCTAAGAGGACATCACTTCTTGTAGACAGAAAGCATGCCCTCTTTGTTTTTTCTTGTTAAGCTCTTCCAGTAAGAGGTGAAACGGCAGCTTATCCCAACAGCCTAATAAGCACTGTGGGTTTTATCTTTGTGGAGATTAGAGCAAGGACATTCAAACTTAATAGCCTCAATGACAATTTTGAACGTTTGTCTATCAGAGAGTCTTAAGCCGGAGAGAGAGAGGAGATTTTTTAAAGAGTTGGTGTGCTAAATTTAAAGGAAAAATTTACATGTTAGTTACTTATATGTGATTCCAAGTACTTCTCACTTGTCTAAAGAGCCTCACCAACATTATGGGCTATTGAGAAGCAGCCAGCAAGGCTGAGTGATTTCTAGCCACAGACTGCTGTAAAGTAGTAGCTGGGGTACTGGCAGGAAGTAAGACACACTTGTTGAGTCGGAAAGATCGCCTGAAGGTGGGAGGTCAAGGCTGCGGTGAGCTGTGATAGTGCCACTGCACTCCAGCCTGGGTGACAACGATTATAAGCTGATGACATGCAAGTATGTGTCTCCATCCCAGATGTCTCCTCTGAATCCATGTGCCACCATGTCTGGCTAATTTTTTTTTTTGTTTTGAGTTGGAGTCTCACTCTGTCGCCCAGACTGGAGTGCAGTGGCCGCTCCCGGCCACTGCAGCCTCGACCTGCTGGGCTCCGGCGATCCTTCCGCCTCAGCCTTCCGAGTAGCTGGAACTACAGGCGTGCGCGCTACCACGCCCGGCTAATTTTATTTTATTTTTCTTGATTTATTGTGGAGATGAGGTCTCGCTTGCCCAGGTGGGTCTCGAACCCGCGGGCTCAGGCAATCCACTCGCCTCAGCCTCCCAAGGCGCGGGATTACAGGCTGAGCCACCGAGCCCGGCTTAATTTTTTTATTTATTGTAGAGGCGAGGTTTTGCCAAGTCGCCCAGGTTGGTCTCGAACCCCTGGGCTCAGGCAATTCTCTTGCCTCCCAAAGTGCTGGGATTACAGCGTGAGCCACTGTGCCCAGCCCTAAAAGCAGATCTAAATGTTAGGTAATATCTTACAACCAACTGTCAACTTGGCACCTCCATTTGCACAAACAGTCAGCATCTCCAGCTCAGTTCTCTCTAAAACCGGTTACTCCTCCAGTCTTCCCGTCTCAGTACCACCATCCACTTGGGGGCTCAGGCATATAGCCTTGGGGCACTCCCTATTTTCTCACTTCTCCTCACTGCTACCTCTAACCCATCAGCAAGTTCATTGGTTCTTCCTCCAAAATATATTTTTCTTTTTATTCCTTTTTATTTTTTGAGTCAGAGTCTCACTCTATCGCCCCGGCTGGAGTGCAGTGGCACACTCACGGCCACCTCAGCCTTGACTTGCTGGGCTCAGGAGATCCTTCCGCCTCAGCCTTCCAAGTAGTTGGAACTACAGGCGCATGCCACCACACCCAGTTAATTTTTTTGGTTTATTATAGAGACGAGGTCTTGCCGAGTTGCCCAGGCTGGTCTCAAACCCCTGGGCTCAAGCGATCCTCTTGCCTCGGCCTCCCAAAGTCCTGGGATGACAGGTGTGAGCCACTGCATCTGGCCCAAAATATATTTTTAATCTAGCCAATTCTTTATCTGCACAGCCATCATTCTAGTCCCAATCACCATCATCCCCTAACAGGATTCCCCAGTGGCCTCACTGGTCTGAGCTCCTTTGATACTTTCTTGTTGCAGGAACTGAAGGGTGATAGTTTACAAACTGCAAATCAGATCAGGTGTCTTCCCTGTTGAAAACCTTCGTGGTCCTTGTTGTTCCTTGAGCATTCAAGTTTTTACCTGCCTCAAGGACACTACCTATGACCTTTCCTCTGTCTGAAATGTCCGTCCTTTCGGCTCTTCACAGGACAGAACCCTTCTCATTCTTCAGGACTGGCCTTAAACGTCCCCATCTCTGCCTTTCAGGAGCCTCTTGATTTCACCATAGGCCCGAAGGCCCCGATTCTCATCACATACACAGCAACAGTCACTTGGTCACAGAAAATGTGAAGAACTCTCAGTGCACCAAAATCTAAGTGCACTGAACAATAGTTAAAATGTTACATATTTCAGTACATGGATTATCTTAGGCTTGGAAAGTTCTTGGGAGATAGCTATTTGTCTAAAAATGTATCCAATTTGTTCTTTTATATCTTTAACCTCCAGAGAACAGAAGTAGACCTGTTTATTAAGCCCACCTCAATTGAGGTTATGGGACCACAAATAGGTATCATCAATGCCAATCATCTCTGCCCCAAGAAAAGGCATACAAAGGATAAAAATATTTCCTGCCCCCCAAAGGAGCTACCCAGATTGAGGAAAGTTCCCTTTATAAAGGTAAAGACGTGTGGGGTGATCTTTCCATACAAGATGCTGAAAGTATAACTATCTATTTTTTTTGAGACAGGGTCTTACTCTGTCGCCCAGACTGGAATGCAGTGGCACAATCATGGCCACCGCAGCCTCAACTTGCTGGGGTCAAGTGATCCTTCAGCCTCAGCCTTCCAAGTAGCTGGAACTACAGGCATGCGCCACCATGCACCGCCATGTCTGGCTAATTTTTTTATTTATTGTAGAGGCGAGGTCTTGCCAAGTCGCCCAGGTTGGTCTCGAACCCCTGGGCTTAGGCAATCCACTTGCCTCCCAAAGTGCTGGGATGACAGGCGTGAGCCACTGTGCCCAGCCCTAAAAGCAGATCTAAATGTTAGGTAATATATTTTGGAAGACACTAAAGTGTTGCACAAAAACTTTCTGAGCATGCTTTCACGATATTTTGATGTCTGGAATCTTCTGATCCATTGCTTTTTAAGAAGGACCCCATGTTAGTCTAACTCCAGAGGCCTGTCCAAGTGCATGCTCCTGGAACTTTGAGATCCCTCTGCTTCAAAGGAGCCCTCCCCACAGACCTTAACATTAATGGAAATTCATGGAGGCAGAGACTCTCCTAGGCTTTCCCAGGATCCCAGGGTATTCCATCTGGAACTGACCTGCACATTCCATGTGTATTATCATTTGGCTGACGAGAAAACTGAGTCCCAGGGGGACGAAGTGACTTGTCCTACGATCTGCGGTAGCTTTTGGGACCATGACCCAGTCCTGCATCGACGGCATCGGTTCTCCTAGCCTAGGAGGGGCTTTCGTCTTCCCCACTGCTTCCCCAGTGCTTAAGGGTTAAGCAAATGCTGCAGAAGGGAAGTCAAGGGACTTGTCCCAGGCCTCGAGTGACTCTCCTTCCTCAGGACTTCCGCCCAATTATGGGAGGCTTGAGTCACTGGGATCACACCCAACTCCAACCATTTTAGAAATGTCTACTTCCTCAATCCTAAGTGTGTTCATTGGCATGACTCCCCCCCACTCTCCATTCCTGTGATGGTGACATTCTCATTAAATGAACACCCTGGCTACTGGATGAATATTCAGATGGTGTTCCCAAAGTGGCCCCACAATGCTGGCCCCAAGAGGTGATCTGAAGAAAAAACAACAAAGAGAAAGACACACCTGCTGAACTTTGTATGACTCTGTATAACAGCATTTTCCAAAGACATCTGATCGTAGAACACGGTATGTCTTGTAACATCATTATGGGTGTTTCACATAGCAGGAGCAGACGCTGTTTGCAGGGATACAGCCCCCAGCGGAATGGTGTCCTTCTCAGATTACACACCAAGAACAGAGAAGGGGGGAGCCTTCTGAAAGGGAGTGTCCTTTTTTGGTCTTTACCAAAGAGGAAAGCTAGTGATTAGACAGGCTGGACACTCGAAGTGCACATCTCTGGGTGGTCACAGGACAAGACAAGGGCTCTGAGTGCTTGGATTAAGTCTGTCATGATAGGAACAGAAACTTAAAGCTCTCCTGTCTGGAAACGTATTGTGCTCTGAGCTTGTTTCCAGTTTTTTCTCCTTTGGCATTTAATAAAAGTTTTTTGATAGTTCTAGCCTGCTACAGCTCCACAAAAAGGCACCAAAGGGAGACTTTTGCTCACCATCCATCAACAACCAGAGTGTGCTTTTACAAAAGTGTGCTTGAGAAAGTGACAGCGTGGTTTACTAGCTGAAGGGGAATGGATTCTGATCTGGAACAACAGAAACGAAATGGTTCTGATGAGAACCCCGAAGTAGGAACAAGACCCTCTGGGGGCCCAGGCTGAGGGAAGTGGGCCCAGTAGTTGAATTGAGAGATGTTCAAGGGGAAGGAGGCTCTTACCAAGGCAGTCCTGGTGGCTTCCTCAACTGGGGCACTCTCTTTAGGATCTCGGGTTTTGTAAAACAAAGGAAAAATTCGAAGTCCCCCGACTGACTGATAGATTCTCTTTGGGCTAAAGGAAACCCGAGGAACTCAATTCCAGGCTATGACAGGAAAGAAGATTAGACATACCTCATTGAGCACCTTCCCTTTTGGAGTTGAGGTGCAACTGACTAGTATTAACATGAAAACAGATCCCGAGACTGATGAAACAGACTCTGTGGCAGTGAGGTACCAAATTCCAGCCTGACTCTGGAAACAACATCACATGACAGAGAGCAGGCCCTAAGGGAAATACAAATAGTTTACCCCCAAATATATTTCTCTGACATACTTTGGAATGGCCCTGCAAAGTTCTCTCTTGGAAACATTTACATCTGTAGAGAATTTCCTTCTCCAGGTCTTTCTCAGATCCAGGAGGAATCTAACTAAAGAGTCTGACACCTTTTTTTTTTTTTGAGTTCAAGAGTCTCACTCTGTCACCCAGGCTAGAGTGCAGTGGCACACTCATGGCCATCCCAGTGTGGATCTGCTGGGCTTTGGAGATTCTTCTGCCTCAGCCTTCCAAGTAGCCAGAACTACAGGCGCGTGCTACCAAGCCTGGCTAATTTTTTGATTTATTGTAGAGATGAGGTCTCACTATGTTTTCCAGGCTGGTCATGAACCCCTGGGCTCAGGCAATCCTCTGACCTTGGCCGCCCAAAGTGCTGGAATGACAGACTGAGCAAGTCTGACACCTTTTTAAGGCCCCAGAAGAGACATTTAGCACCTATGTTCTCTGAATCCTGCTACTTAGAGACTTCATCAACATAAAAGAGAATCTTGGCTTTCACAACCTCCCTTGTCTTAACTGAAGCATACTGATTTCAAATTTCAAGGGAACCGAGAGAGCTTGACTCTACCAATTGCCAATCAGAAAATCTTTGATCTATCTGTGACTTATAAGCCCCCCTCATCCTGCTTCAAGATGTTCTATCTTTCTGGGGGATGTATATCTTATACCTTATATCTTACATGTATTGATTTATGTCTTTGCCTATAATTTCCGTCACCCTAAAATGTATAAAACCAAGCTGTAACCCTCACTACCTTGGACACACGTTCTCAGGATCTCTTGAGACTATACCCCAGGCCATGGTCACTTATATTTGGCTCAGAATAAACTTCTTCAAATATTTACAATGTTTGACTTTTTCATCAACAGTTTGGAGGTTGTACGTTTTATTTCACTAAGATGGAATAATTGCTCTCACACCTTCATGCAAAACATATCACAAACCTAGTTATGGCAGTTTTTTTTTAGCCAGATGAAATATGTCAATTATTAGAATGAGTGAGTTAAAGAAAGCAGCCCTTTGTGGTTCCAAAAGATTATAGAATTGACCCCAACATCCTTAGGTCAGCGAGTGTCAAAAGGTGGTTCTTGAGCTGGCAGCATTAGCATACCCTGGGACTTTCTAAAAACCCACACTCTACAGCCCCATGCCAGATCAGCTGGATCAGAAACTTTGATGGGAAGTTTCTCTGGTGGGAAGCAGCATGACCTCCTGGGAATTCTGATATAGGATGAAGTCTTGGGGGCTGCTGAATTAGGAGAAGGCTGAAATCACCCCCTAAGCTGGTCTGTGTAAACTTTTCCAGTCCTTCTAGCTATTGCCTTGAGCCCTGGATTCTCCACGCTCCTTTCTGTCTTTTTCTGTTTCCTTCTGACCTGGTAGGTGTATTGACTTTGTCCTTTATCTAAAACTTTGTAGGTCTAATTAGTCTAGGAAAAATTGGTGCGTTCCATGTGGCCAGTCTAATTCAACCCTCCTGTCCTCTACTTTGAGTTTTGGCAACCAAGCACTATCAGGATAACAGTATGTGGCAAACTTTGTCACTGCCACTCAAGAATCTCCTGAAGAGCAGACATTTCTGACGTCTTTGGGTCTCTAGGCATAATACTATCATAATAGCACCCAGCCCCATGGCCACAATTTATTAATGGGATACCAGAAACCTCCATATCATGTATGCAGGCTTTCTCATATGCCGCCTTTATCTCTGAACAGTTCTTTTCAGTCTTTTTTAAAGGATGATCTCCTTTGACTGCCTTTCACAATCGGCCCTTTCTTTGGTTCTATTCTCAGTCTTCTTCTAACCATATCTATTTTTCTGGGTGCTCTCATCAATGTTTATGGTTTCAGCTGCTGCCCTGTGTGCAGACGGTGCTTAATCTCCTTTGTGAAACCAGCTTAGCTTCCCCACAGAACTAATAGTTACAGGGTTTTTTAAAAAAAATACAGATATAGAAATGGACGTTTGTCTTATCTGGGTTCCTTTCTCAGGAAACCCACCCTCAGGCCTATGGAGTTAAGGAACTGAAACTCACCAGATCACTACATCCAGACAATGAGATGTCAGACTCCTCCCTAATTCCTGCTTACCAACTCCTCTTCCTTATCCCTCCATCATTCCTGTTTTCTATGTTCCTGCTCACTATATAAAACCTTGACTTCAGTTGGATGGGGAGACGGATTTGAGACAATCTCCCATTCCCCTTGGCTGATGTCATCCAAGCAAAAAGCCCTTTTCCCTGGCAATCCCTCATTGCCTTGGCAATTGGCTGTCTGTGCAGTGAGCAGCAGAGCCTGACAGAACCCTTAGTATTTCAGTAATACTTGTGCCCTCTGGACCTGTGTGTCCATCCACCTACCAAACTCCTTTCTCTGGATGTTGCCAAGGTACCTCACATAACAAAATTAAACTCAAGGTGTGCTGATGTTTTTATGTATCATGTTATTTATTTAGTTATTTTTGAATTAGAGTCTCACTCTGTCCCCCAGGCTGGAGTGCAGTGGCATGATCACAGCTACCGCAGCCTCAACCTGCTGGACTCTGGTGATCCTTCCGCCTCAGCCTCCCAAGTAGCTGGAATCACAGACGTTTGCCACCATGCCTGGCTAATTTTTTTTAATTGTAGAGATGAGGTCTCACCACGTTACCCAGGCTGGTCTCAAACTCCTGGGCTCAGGCAAGTCTCTCACTTTGGCTTACCAAAATGCTGGGATTACAAGTGTGAGCCCCCATGCCTGGTCTGCATCATGTTATTTAATCATCACGATGGCTCTTCCACTATGGCTAGCCACATTTTTTAATAGATTAAAAACATCAGCCAGCCATGGGGGTTCACGCTTGTAATCTCAGCACTCTGGAAGGCCAACGCAGGGAGATCGCTTGAGGCCAGGAGTTTGAGACCAGCCCAGGCACCATAGTGAGACCTCATCTATGCTGTTACCCTCTTAACCAAACTCCTCTTCTTTTCTCTTTCTACAAAAGTTGGTTAACCCAACAGGCTCCTATGCCTTTGCTCTCACTCCGATCTTCCAGTTCATCCTCCAAACTGCAGGTTGATTTTAAAGAAGAATCGGAAATACACCCCCTATTCCCACTTCTACAGCTTCCTCCTAGAAATCACCCTTAGTGTTCAAGACAAAAAGCCTGGTAAATCCTTCCTAAGTGGCCCCTGACTGTCTTGTATTCTATCTCTTGCTACTTCCTCTTATGACCTGAATGCTGGCCACTTGTAGTTTTGTTGAACAGCCTCTTTCTGCCTCGGTCACACATGGTTCCCTATACAATGACCCAAGCACTGTGCTAACTACTTTCATATAGATGATATCATGTAAGCCTCATAACAGTCTTGTAGGTAGATATTACCCTTCCTGGATGTCTACCCTTTAGGAGCAAGAAAACTGAGACCTGGAAAGGTTATGTAGCTTGCCCACAGTCCTAAGGTCAGTCAGTGGCGATTTCAGTGTGAGTTCATTTGACTGTAAACCCCATGTTCATGTCCAAAGTGGTGTGTCTCCATTTGCTGCCCTTATGCCATGAGCAGCCTACCCTGGAGTCTGGGATGCCGTAGAGTTACGATGACTGACAGGCAGTGATTCTTCATGGTGTGTCATTTTTCCTTTTGGAGGGGTCTAGAAACGTAATCATCTCAGACAAGAAATCTACACACTCGAAATAGCACTCAACAGTCCTTGCTGGATGCTTAGCTCATGAAATTCTCTTTTGTGTATTGAGATACAATCTACAGTCTGGTTTCAGCCTAAAGTCAAGGTTTGTTTCATTTAAATTTTTGAGTAATGGACCGTAGGGCCTGAAATTCCCAGACACACACATTTGGACTATTTCAGCACAGTGTCTTGTACATAAGATCCCTCAAGACCGAGATCAAGGGTTTTATTCTGACTGATATTTCCTGAGACCAAAGGCAAATAATAAAGACTTCCTGCACTTTGACAGAGAAAGATACTATTCAAAAAGAGCTCAGGATTCAAACCAAAAGGAAAATGTACATACACAAAAGTTAATAGAATAGTTTTCTTAAGGCTGGGGATTAAAAAAAAAGGAAGGCTAGGCGCGGTGGCTCACGTTTATAATCCCAGCACTTTGGGATGCCAAGGTAGGAGGATTGCTTGAGCCCAGGAATTTGAAACCAGCCTGGGCAACATAGCAAGACCTCGTCTCTACAAAAAATTAGCTGGGTGTGATGGTGATGCACGCCTGTAGTCCCGGCTAATTGGAAGGCTGAGGTGGAAAGATTACCTGAGCCCAGGAGGTTGAGGCTGCGGTGAGCCGTGACTGTGCCACTGTACTCCAGCCTGGGTTGCAGAGTGAGACCCCGACTCAAAAAAAAAAAAAAAAAAATTAAGAAAGAAAGAGTTTTGAAATCTATTTCAGACCACTGAATTCTTCTCTTTTCTAAGCCAACAAAAGAATGTCTGCTCATTTTCATGAATGAACACTTGACTCAAAAGCAAACCTTAATGACTCTAATATAACCTGACATGGATTCTGTTTTGTTGTAACGCTAATGAGAACACTGGCTAGTAATAATAATGAGGTCTATTGAATGACCTCTTCATAACAAAACAATAAGACCAGTTGGGAAGTATTTCCACTTGCTTTACAGAGTGGAAAACTGAGGGTCATCCTCCATTACCACCCAGGGAGGAAGCTAGTGTCGAAACGTAGGCCCTTGGATTCCTGTTCCAGAGCTCATTCACCCCACATTCCCACTCTGCTTTTCTAAGCAGAAAATTATCCTAATGTTTTGAAATTTCTGGGCAGCTCATTACGTGTTTTTTTGAGTCAGAGTCTCACTCGGTTGCCCAGGCTGGAGTGGTGCAGTGACACGCTTACGGCTACCCCAGCGTCGACCTGCTGGGCTCCGGCGATCCTTCCGCCTCAGCCTTCCAAGTAGCCAGAACTACAGGTGTGCGCTACCACACCCGGCTAATTTTTGATTTATTGTAGAGACGAGGTCACGCTCAGTTGCCTGGGCTGGTCTCGAACCCGCGGGCTCAGGCAATCCACGCGCCTCGGCCTCCCAAAGTGCTGGGAGGACAGGCTGAGCCACCGAGCCCAGCCTAATTATGTATTTTAACACACATTTTGAAGATCATGTCCGTGATTTATCTGTTTTTCCAAAGGTGTGTTTGGTAATGTAATGCTACTTCATCTATTGATTGTGGTCAATATGTGTGTTTCCCTCTGTCTCTAGGAAAAAAATCCTTGCTGTTCAATATTTCAAGTTTTTTGTGAATATCATTTATGCTTTTCATGAGTATCACAGGGCCACTTGTATGTGTTCTTTCATTGCGACATCTACGGCAAGTAGGTCAATTTCCCTTTGCTGTCATGTGCTAAGATGGTTATTTCATTGTAATTCATGCTGATCTACTTGATTTGGAAAATTGAGCGGTTGTTTGAGTGGGCTGATTTTTTAAAATTCTGAGTCGGAGTCTCTCTGTCACCCAGGCTGGAGTGCAGTGGCAAGCTCACAGCCACCGCAGTCTCGAATTGCTGGGCTCAGGTGATCTTTCTGCCTCAGCCTTCTAAGTGGCTGGAACTGCAAGCGTGTGCCACCACGCCCAGCTAGTATTTTTGACTGATTGTAGAGACAAGGTCTTGCTATGTTGCCCAGGCTGGTCTCGAGCCTGTGGGCTCAGGCAATCCTCTCGCCTCAGCCTCCCAAAGTGCTGGCATGATAGGCGTGAGCCACCACACCTGGCTGAGTGGGTTAATTTTGACATTTAACAGCTACAGTACACTTTCTTTATCCCAGAATAACATGTTAGAGATTCATTTTAAAACACATTTCCCTAATAATAGGAACGATGAATGAACAACGGAATCATCTGCATTTACTTTGTGTTTTCACCTTCAAGAACAGCTTGTGAAAAATCTAGACGGTGCCACAATTGAGGTAGTTTTCAAAAGATTTATTCTTTGTCACTAAAGGCTGCAGTCGTACACTATACTTGGAAGTGTTTTGAAGACTAAAGGTAAAAAGTTCAAAGTACGAATACATGCTACAGTATGGGTGAACCTCAAAAATAATACGCCGAGTGAAAGATGCCAGTCGTAAAAGCCCACATACTATAGCATTCCATTTTTGCGAAGTGTTCAGAAAAGGCAAATCTGTAGGGACCGAAAGTGGGCAAACAGCAGCCAGAGGCTGGGCACAGAGACAGGGAGTAGCCATAAATGGCTCAAAGTCTCTTTGGGGTTAAGGGGAGTATTCTAAAGTAAGTTCATGGTGATGGTTGCACGCCCCTGTAAAGATAACAGCCATCAGACCGCACACTTACAACAGGGGAATGTGATGGCATGTAAATTATAGCTCAGCGAGGCTTCATACATATAGATGTGGGGTTACAAATAGCTCGAGCTCATGAAAACAGATCCTCAAAATAAGGCAATTAAAAAGTTTGCATCATTTGTGTATCCATACCACGTTCGTTCTTCTCTCGGATCCAAAGGAGTTACACACAGGGGGAGGACCCGGCCCCCACTCTGAAATGTGCAACCCAACCAAAAACACCCACCAGAGAGCAGGGAGCAGGATCCCACACACCGAAGACTTCAGGTGTGAAGGGAACATTATTCCAGAAGCAACGCAGGTTAACTTTCTCATGACTCTTCTCTGAGACAGATGTCAGCCGGCCAACAGAATTCTCATCACCGCTGGGTTGTCAACAGAGATGCTGCTCACTTCAAGCCTAGACTCAAAGCCCTGCTGACATTTTCTGCTTGAAAATCCCATGAAGAAAAGGGCTGTGCCTTATTTCACTTTTTATTCTCGGCACACAATACAGTATTGGACACATAGAACACACTCTTGGTATACGTCAAGATGAATTCACAATCTCTGGTGACTCAAGCAGGCATGTTCAGAAGGCTTAATAACAAGGCAGAGTGCAGTGAGTGCTTTGACAAAGTTTCATGACAGCACGTAGACAAAAATACTCCCTTCTGGTGGGGAAGGGGGAGTCACAGAGGAAGTGATTTTTGAACTGGGCCTTGGAGGTTGAATAAAGGAGGACTGGTAAAAGAAGTTCCAAAAACGGTGCATGAGCGTAATTCTGAGGCCCAAACCTGGACATGGCAAATTGAAATTCTTCATTTTTTAGCCAGGCTCGGTGGCTCAGCCTGTAATCCCGCGCCTTGGGAGGCTGAGGTGAGTGGATTGCCTGAGCCCGCAGGTTCGAGACCCGCCCGGGCAACTTGGCGAGACCTCATCTCTACAATAAATCAAAAAATTAGCGGGGCGTGGTAGTGCGCGCCTGTAGTTCCAGCTACGTGGAAGGCTG
>CAUYQG010262752.1:0-28059 GCA_963574415.1 Tarsius wallacei
TGGAGTGCAGTGGCCGCTCCCGGCCACTGCAGCCTCGACCTGCTGGGCTCTGGCTATCCTTCCGCCTCAGCCTTCCAAGTGGCTGGAACTACAGGCGCGCGCTACTTTTTTTGATTTATTGTAGAGATGAAGTCTCGCCAAGTTGCCCAGGCAGGTCTCGAGCCCACGGGCTCAGGCAATCCACTCACCTCAGCCTCCCCAGGCATGGGATTACAGGCTGAGCCATGTTATTTGATCTTAAAAGGTATTGCTGGACCAAGGAAAAATTCATAGAGTCAGGGTTATCTCATTCATTGACTCGCTTCTGTTTTCAACCATTATTCGTCGGACATCTGTTATGTGTTAGATGCTTTGCTGTGTGCTGGGCTGTGTAGTGACAAACAAGACTGGTCCTTCATGAAACTCTCTTGTGGATTGCGATCTTGATTATGAAGGAAATGAATGTGATGAGAGAGGCAGTGGGAACAGCCATGTTTGACAGAGTGGTCAAGAAGCCCTCTCTAAAGAGGTGATGTGTGTGGTAAGAGGTGAAGGTTGAAGAGAAGGAACCAGACACCTGAGCTGGGGGAACAGCGGCAGGGTGGTGAAACACCGAGTCAAATATACAGAGTGGGGAGTATCCCACAGCCAGGAAGGAAGCCGTGGTGTAGGGAGGAAGAGGAAGAAGATATTGGACAGAGTGGGCAGGAGTCTTTAGGCAATGGTAGGAAATGTCAGGAGGATTGGATTTTGCTCTGAGGCGAGGGCAGATTTGGGGAAGCCCCTAAAGGAGTTTAAACAGGGAAGTGATATCTGACTCATGCTTTAAAAATTATCCCCTGAGGCTGGGAGCCATGGCTCATGCCTGTAACCCTAGCACTTTGGGAGACTGAGGCAGGAGAATCACTTGAGCTCAGGAGTTCCAGACCAGCCTGGACAACATAGGGAGAGCTTGTCTCTACAAAAAAATAAAAAAAATTAGCCAGGGGTGGTGGTGTGCGCCTATAGTCCCAGCTGCTCAGGAGGCTGAGGTGGAAGGATCGCCTGATCCTAAGAGGTTGAGGCTGTGGTGAGCTGTGATCATGCCACTGCACTCCAGTCTAGGCAGCAGGGTGAGACCCCAAGTCAAAACAAATGAACAAAGAAACAAACAAAAAAACGCTGACTACTAAAACGAATTCTTTGTGAAGAATGGGGAAGCCGTGTTGGTTATCTGGTGAGAGATGACAGTGCTTAGACCTTGAAGGCTGCAGTGCACATAGGGAAATAGAGACCACTCTTTGATGTGTATTGAAGGGAGAGATGAAGAAAAGGGGAAGAAAAAACGTACCGTAATGTTCCCATAAAAATTTCCACTTTGGAATCGCCCGAGAAGTTGATCCAATCCCAATGCTCAATTCACACTTTCTCATCAATTAAATCAGAGTGTCAAGAGCCGGGAACCAGGCCTGCAATCATTTTCGGAATCCCCAGGTGATTCCACTGTACAGTGAAGGTGAATTACTGAATGACCGAGGGCTTGCAGCTGAAGCGCCTGGATGACTGTGTAGTCGACTGCATTGAGCAGATGGTCAAGGAGCAGGCGGAGGGTGGGTGTGAGAAAGGGGCTGAACCAGGCAGTCCGTTCAAGAGACAGATTTGCTGGAGATGCGAATTTGAAAGTCCAGTTAAGCCGGGCTCGGTGGCTCATGCCTGTAATCCCAGCATTTTGGGAGGCGGAAGCGAGAGGATTGCCTGAGCCCAGGGGTTCGAGACCCACCTGAGCAACTTGGCGAGCCCTCATCTCTACGATAAATAAAAAATTAGCCAGGCGTGGTGGCGCACACCTATATTTCCAGCTACTTGGGAGGCTGAGGTGGAAGGATCGCCTGAGCCCAGCAAGTTGAGGCTGCGGTGGCCGGGAGCGTGCCACTGCACTCCAGCCTGGGTGACAGAGTGAAACTCTGACTCAAAAAAAAAAAAAAAGGGAAGTCCAATCATATGTCACAGTGTTGTGCAAACTCTTCCAGAAAGGAGGATGGGGATTCGAGGAGCCCTGGACTGTGCCCCGAGGCAATCCCAGGGAGGCAGGGGTCAGTTGTATCAATCGCAGCCCAGCCACTAAGTCCGAGAAGTGTTTGTTGGTATCTACAGCAGGAAGTGACTTCCTCTGAGCAGCTTCAGTAGAGTAATAGAAGTGGAAACCCAGTGTGTGTCCTAGAGAATTTGCAGTGCAAAGACTACCTTGAGAAGGTAAATGCAGGATTCATTCCATCAGATGGCTTGACTTTTTCTTTTCTTCTTCTCATTTTGATAACCTGACCGTGCAGAAGTTTCCTGAGTTTACAGAGTAGGATGGCTGTTTGCCAAAATGTCACACATTTTTTAATGAGAGAAATTATGTCAGAAATGTGAGTGTATTTGAACCTGACATCTTTTTTCTTCCTTTCTAACCATCTGAGACCGTTCCTCCTTAAAGATACTACTTCAAAGATCAAGAAAGAATACTGGACTCAGTAAAGTTGGGGCAAGTTGCAAACCCAGGGTCCCTTAGTTATCTCAAGTTTGTCCTCACAGGAGAGACAGAGAGCATAAGGGAGACTGTGCATGGATTTCTCCAGATTCAGCCTGTGGCTTTTTGTAACATGAGGAGGCAGCAAAAGGCAGCCTCTAAGGTGGAGGTTCTCAAGCTTTGTTGCACATTAGAATCACCTGGCGGAGCTTAATCTCGGTGCCTGGGCAGAACGTGGTGGCTCACGCCTATAATTCCAGCACTTTGGGCAGCGGAAACAAGAGGACAACTTGGCAAGACCTTGTCTCTACAGTAAATCAAAAAATTAGCTGGGCATGGCGGCATGCGCCTGTAGTTCCAACTACTCGGGAGGCTGAGGTAGAAGGATCGCCTGAGCCCAGGAGGTCAAGGCTGCAGGGAGGTTGGTCCGTGGTTGTGACACTGCACTCCAGCCTGGGCAACAGAGTGAGAACCCAACTCCAAGCTGCACCCACATCAATTAGGCCAGAATCACGTATGGAGTTACGTGGGCATCAGTACTTTTCTTTTTTGTATTCACATCTAAGATTTCTTACAGTAAAATGATACACAATAGAATAAGTAAAGGGAAAAGGCACAGGCTGAATCTGGAGAAATCCATGCACAGTCTCCCTTATGCTCCGTGTCTCTCCTGTGAGGACAAACTTGAGTGTACTGTTTTCTCCAGTATTAAAAAATGCAGTGACACATATGCAACGTTTCTGTCCAGGGAATTTTATTAAAAACTCAGTACTCAAAGTTTTTATTGATGGTTGGCATACACACACACACACACACACACACACATATATATATTTTAAAAGCAGGATTTATTGAGAGGACAGAAAAGCTCCCACAGTGGGAGGGGGTTGCCCTGGCACCAATATTTTTCAAACTCCTCAGGTGAGCCAGTATGCTGCCAAGTTTGAAAACCACAACTCCGAAGTCTTACATCATTCTAGCACTGAGCCATTTTATCCTTTGGTATTAACTCGTTTCTTGCCCTCAACAAAATCAGGAAGAGTTGAGGAATGGATGCTAAGCAGGCAGCTAGTAGAATCTGTCACAGGAAGTGTCAACATTTATTTTTCAGACTTCCTCTCAGGGGAAGTGGTGGATGGATACTCTCCACAAAATGAGGGAGTAAAGAAAGAGACAGACGTGGGCTCTAGGAAATGGGGAACCCAACTTAGGAAGGGGTGAAGGGGTTCCCAAAGCCATGGCCTTGAAGAGCAATCAGAAAGCAACCAGTGTAGGCTGGAGCAGGAGGGCGAGGCTGCTGTCTCCAGGAAGAGAGGAATTGATGGGTCCCTGGCTTGTGCGCATTTAAGGGTACTGTTAGATTCAGCCAGAGTTTGGTGATAAAGCCGTGGTTGGTATGCAGAAAACGAAGCAAATTAGAAAAAAGGCAATTAATTTCAGAGAAACTTTTTTTTTATGTGGAAGAATATAATGTTACAGTATATTAATAGCTCAACTCTGAAGAGTTTTTGCATATTTACTTCATAACTGAACGTTAATTTATCCAAAGATTTTATTAAATCTTTATTGGGAAGCTGAGTGGGGAGGTGAAATGTATAAGTTTGGGGGGCTGATATAAGAGCTAAAAATTGGCAGGGTGCAGTGGCTCATGTCTATAATCCCAGAACTTTAGGAGTTCGAGGTGAGAGGATTGCCTGAGTCTAGGAGTTCGAGACCAGCCTGGACAACATGGCAAGACTTCATCTCTACAATAAACAAATAAAAAAAATTGGCCAGACATGGTGGTGCGCCTGTAGTCCCAGCAACTTGGAAGGATCACCTGAGCCCAGCAGGCTGAGGTTGTGGTGGCCATGATCACGCCACTGCACTCCAGCCTGGGTGACAGAGTGAGACTCTGACCCCTTCCCCCCAAAAAGAGCTACAAATCTATATTTCCAAAGGACATATGCAAATTGATAATATCTAAAAGAAAAAGTGGCACGAGTATTATTTAGAAATATTAAAGTTAATGACTGAAAAAAAATCCCAGATAAAATTGGCTGCCTCTAGGGAGCAGAATTCAGGGATGGGGGTCATTACCATTCATTTTAAATGATGCACATGATTGGAGGGAGGAAAAAGATGATGGGGCAACATCAGGCGAGAACAGACCCCGCGGAGGTGCACAGATGCGGGTTGCCGGTTTGGGGGCCTGGGAAGCTAGTGGTACCATTCCCTGTGATGGGGATACAGGGAGAAGGATGTGTTTGAGAACTGGTTTGTCCTGCCTCCTTTGCCCTATCCCCTGTGACAGTTAAGAAATAGTTGAGAATTAAAAAAACAAACATTCTTTCCTGACGCTGCTACTTCAACATTTGATACCTTAACCGCTCTGGCAGGAAAGCAATGCCCGTCAAGTTTATTTTCTGTTTGTTGGAGCCAGGGGAACAAACATCAATTTCTTCAAAGTGAAGGAGTTTATTATATCAGCAGGGATGATGAAGAACAAACATATTTCAGGTGTGGCCGGAGCTCTGAAATATTAAGTTAGTCCTAAGTATTTTGTATCACTCCCATCAGTTAAAAGAACATCCACCCTCTGTGAATGTATTTTCGTTTGCATATCATATGCAGAACCACATGTACATTACAAAACAGATACAACGCACATTTTTTTTTTTTTTGAGTTGGAGTCTCACTCTGTTGCCCAGACTGGAGTGCAGTGGCCCCTCCCGGCCACCGCAGCCTCGACCTGCTG
Organism: Tarsius wallacei; assembly: GCA_963574415.1. Classification (NCBI taxonomy): domain Eukaryota; kingdom Metazoa; phylum Chordata; class Mammalia; order Primates; family Tarsiidae; genus Tarsius; species Tarsius wallacei. The sequence continues at coordinate 5,208 of CAUYQG010262752.1, forward strand.
GGATCCGGCGATCCTTCCGCCTCAGCTTTCCAAGTAGCTGGAGCTACAGGCGCGCGCTACCACGCCCGGCTAATTTTTTGATTTTTATTGTAGAGGTGAGGTCTCGCCAAGTTGCCCAGGCGGGTCTTGAACCCGCGGGCTCAGGCAATCCACTCACCTCAGCCTCCCAAAGCGCGGGATTACAGGCTGAGCCACCGAGCCCAGCACAACGCACATTTTAAGGGATGAGATGGATGAGGATGTTAAAATGAATTGCCAAATATAGCAACTTCACTATATTATGACTTTATAGTGTCATTAGCTAATTTCTTAGGGTACTATTGACTTAGAGCCATGCTCCTGATTTAGTAAGAGTAGATTTAACCAATATTTTAAATAGTTTTCTTGATAAAACTGGTTTTTCCCAACTTCTTTTCAGACCAGATTTGTTTTATTTACCCTTCTTAAAAAAAATTTATGGCCAACAAAATTTAGAGTGTTAGTGTTTTCTCTCTCTCTCTCTCTCTCTTTCCCAGAGTGTCACTCTGTTACCCAGGCTGGAGTGCAGTGATGTGATCCCAGCTCATTGTAGCCTCAACCTCCTGGGTTCAGGTCATCCTCCCACCTGAGCCTCCTGAGTAGCTGGGACGTACACCATACTGCCCAGATAATTTTTAAATTTTTAAATTTTTTTAAATCTCCCAAGTAGCTGGGATGGACACTATAATGCCCAGATAATTTTTAAAAATTTTAATTTTTTTTTGTCTCCCTTAGTTGCCTGGGTTGGTCTTCAACTCCTAGGCTCGAGCAATCCTCCCACCTCAGCCTCCTAAAATGTTGGGATTATAAACATGAGCCACGGTGCCTGGCCATCTCTCCCATTTTCTTGATTCTTGATTTAGGCCTACATTGTTTTACAACAAATTTACTTTTTGCAAAAATCTTTATGTCCTCGGCCCATTTTGTGAGGACTGTTTTCACTAAAACTGGATCATACACACCCAAAATGCTAAGGGGGCCCACATAAACCGTTAGTGGTGGAATAAGTTAAAACCAGTGGGGGGGGCACCACCATCAACCCCCTTATTTGGAGAACTTGCCTTGTTTCCCCAGGATGCATTCCCTGCCCAGGTGAAACACAGGCATCTGATGTGCTGATCAAGCGAGGGCATCTCAGGTGTGATACTGCATAATCCACATATTAAATCTTGGGACATCTTAACTTCCCCATTTTCTAGGTTAATACAATTAGAAGCCCTGACGCTTTCTTCTCCCATGCCAGTGAAGGGTCTTGCATAACCCCGTGGGTTGAAGGACCCCACTTTTCACACCACTACAGTAGAGGAAAAAAAAACTTTCAGATGCCTTGTCAAGTAGGGTAAGGATCATATAAGCCATAAGAAATAGCAGTCTGGGTCGGTTGGCTTATTTGCTGACAAGATATTATCACTGAAACTGGCATGTGCGTTTTTCTGGGGCGAAGTCCAAGGGCCTTTGTTCTGTTCTCGTAGGAGTTTATGACCCCAATAAGGTTAAGAATCACCAGTAACTTGTTTTGTTTCAAAACTTGAGGCTTTTGTAGACTCTTTTAGTCATTGGTTTGATAAAGCTGAAATTGACCTTGGTCATATGAGAGCCTTAAACTTGGCCAACATCACACGGTCCTGATTTTCTGGGTGAAGTGTAGGTTTTCTTAATAATTGACAGTAGCTTTGATGTGCTAGTCTCCTGTTTACTCACCACAGGACCAGTCTCAGGCTTCTTTCTGTGTCCTGTTTTCTTTTCCATCCCAGCCTCTCTAACTTTTATTCAGCCCACTGTATAGGTGACTTTCCCTTCTAGTCCAGACCTTGTTTTTCTGCCTTAAGATACTGTGCTTTTTTCCTTTGATGTTTTGGTCTTTAAACGTGCCGTTGATCAAGCTTATAAGAATCCAGATCGTGCATTTCCTACAGTTTAGTGAAACATAAATAATTCATCAGAGTCATGATGGCTCTTAGTTATTTCATGCATTTGCAATTGCGTGACTGACCTGTAGTTGATGAGTCAGTGTCATTTCTATTTTCATTGATTTCTGTTCCTTCGCTGGTTTCACGGTACGGTCACTTCCACATCCTGTGACTTGTGTTACTGCAGGTTAGCAGCTCTCCATCCTTTTCTTAACCTGTTGGTGATTTGCATGATTTGTGATGGAAATTGCAGTATTTCTCCTCTCTGCTGCCCCAATTCTTGCTGACGAAGTTGTGGTTGTGGTTTAAACCTCCTGTACCAAACACCCAGCCTGGAGCTCAGCATCAGAAGGCTTTGGGTAAGCGTGTGTCAAATGAATAAACATTTAGTCCTATGATATTGCCATCTATTAAAAAAAAATTAATTTTTCTGTCTCTACACTTTGTACCTTCCCCCCCCAACCGTTTTATTTTAGTTATAGCAATAAAATGTCTGCTTGTGTGTGAGTGTATACGTGTCTGTTTAATACTCTATATCTAACTGGGCAAACCTACAATTTGGGGAGAGGTAGGCAAGAAAAAAACCCTCAGAAAAGTAAACCCTATACATTTCCTTTTTCCTTGATATATCAGAATTCTTGAACAAAAATGTCATTACCTTTTCCTCCCAAATTTAGATGTTACTCTTAAATTTAAGTTAGACTTCCTAAGCACCAGCTGTCTTGTCGTGCATTTTATTATTCATATCAATGTCTTCTTTCTTTATTTCTAGAATTCTTTCATCAGTTGACCACATTTGACAAGTACTGTCATATATTTCACCAATTGGCTTATGGACTCTTGAACATTTTTCATGCTAGTTTTTTTCTTTTTCTTTTTATCTTTCACATTGCTAGAAGTATTACAATTGCTCTGTAAATACCCAAGTGAAACCATTCCAGAAAGTTACAGTAACAGGAATAGTGTAACACAATGAGTGATCCTGACATTCCTTATTTGCTACTTTTAACCTTTGTCTTTTTTTGCCTGAGACTTCAAAATCACATTTCTTAGGGCAGCACTAATATCAGCTGTCATTTCTTGCACACTTAATGGCCGTGTAGTCCAAGGCCACCAGCAGCCAGAATTATTTGAAGCCTCTTGAAACAATTGGGGTGCGGAAGTGTTTCCAGGGTGCTCCGTGCATACTTCAACTATAGCTCTTGACACATTTTATCATACTTTTATCTCTTCACTTCTCTCCCTTTATCATTCTTTTATCTCTTTACTTCTCTCGCTTCCCTGGGACTGAGTTCCTGGGAGTCAGGGATATGTACCTGCAGGCATGGTTCACAAGGTGTTTTCTAAGTATTCGACTGAACACTCTGTGTTTTGCTCTACTGTTTGGAGAAAATAACCTCTCCTTCCTTCAGTTCAGCATTTCTCACACAGAGGCCACGTGTGTGCATGTGTGTGTGTGTGTGTGTGTGTGTGTGTGTGTGTGTGTAGGTAGGTAGGTAGGTAGGTAGGTAGGCCTCATTCTCAGGGGTCTAAGAATTCAACACATACCTTTGGGGCTGGGCACGGTGACTCAGGCCTATAATCCTAACACTTTGGGAGGCTGAGGCAAGAGGATTGCCTGAGACCAGGGGTTCGAGACCAGCCCAGGCAACTTGGAGAGACCTCATCTCTACAACAAATCAAAAAATTAGCCAGGTGTGGTAGTGTGTGCCTATAGTTCCAGCTACTTGGAAGACTGAGGTGGAAGGATCACCTGAGCCCAGCCGGTCGAGACTGCAGTGGCTGTGAACGTGCCACTGCACTCCAACCTGGGCGACAGAGACTCTGACTCAAAAAAAAAAAAAAAAAAAAAAAGAGAGAAAAACCAAAACCCCAAACAAAACAAAACAAAAAAACCCCACATACCTTGCTATATGTTCTTTTTATTTTATTAAATGAAAATAATATTGTTAATCAGCAGGACGAATATCTTAGCAACACGGTTCCACTAAAGTGAGGGTGATTAACTAAATTCAGCTGGTCTCCAACATACAAATGAATTCTATTCTGAGAGTGCATTTGTAAGTCCAACAAAGTTAGCCGAGGTATCCAACAATGGACTGGAGTACTGTATATATTTAACTGGCTATACTGCCACCTGGTGGAGAGAATACATACAGACACACGTTTACAACTTTGAAAGTTTGCAACTTGAAGGTTCGTATGTAAGGGACACACTGTATTGTTTAAACGTGCCCTAAAGGGCTTCTTAGAGGCATGTCCTCGGAGATCTTAAAGCTTATGTTAGAGGATGTTTGCTCTCAGGCACAGTTAAGATGCCACCTTCTTAACTGGAAATGCCTGTTTTAATATGCCCAATCAAGTGCCCAATCACTTACCACACCACGTATTATGACCGCTAGGGGTTTCCCCACCAACTCTCTGCTGCCCTCTCCCCAGAGTCAGAGCTCTGCTTCCATAATGCTTTCTACATCTCGCTCACAGCATTCACTGAGCTGTTTGCTAATTATACATTGGCAAGTCTGCCTCTCCTACCGGACACGAGCTCGTGACATTCAGGGAAACTGCTCTGCTGTGTGTCTTGAGCACCCAGCAGGGTGCTTGCTTCACAGAGTACGTGCTCATCAAATTGGTCAGATTGAATGAAGCGGTAACTCCAGCAGGCTCAGGACAAACACGCTTCTAGTCTTCACATTCTTTTGAAATGAGACTCATTGTGGTCGTTGACTTTTTATTTCTTGTTTTTTCAAAGTTTTTCTTATAGGTATTTTTACCCATGTTGTTTGTCTTTAAAGATGGTATGTGTGAGGGGAAGAAAACCCAAACACACAAGCTGCACACCACAGCAACCAGCACGGAAAACTTCTATGACCAGATGTGTGGCGACTTCTCCCTACCAACAAGCCATCAGTTCTGCAGTGGACACCAGCTGGGGGTCCTCCACTCAGTTCTGCTCTGACACTATCGACCTGGAGATGGTGTCAGATCCCACAAGTAGAGGGCTCTGTCCCCAAGACTGCCCCACCTCAGGCACCAGTCGCATGTCTTGGGTCTCCAGAACGTCTGATTGTCCGACTTCAAGTTGGAGTTTCCATGATCTGTCTTTGGGTTCGGTTAATTTGTGAAAGTGACTCACAGAACTCAGGGAAACACATATATTTACTAGTTTATTATAAAGGATATTGCAAAGGATACAGATGAAGAGGGGCATAGGGTAAGGTACGGGAAAGGAGTACACTACCCTCCAGACTCCTCCTTGTGTTCGGCCATCTGGAAGCTCTCTGAACCTTGCCCTCTTGGGGCCTTTTATGGAGACTTTATGATTGACAACCTTCTAGAAATGTGATTGGACAAAAGGGTATAACAATACTAATAGACCCAGTGGGGGAACCCAGCAACGTCTGTCTGTTCAGATTCTTCTGGGCTTCCCTGGGTGGCATTCCTTCCTCCAGAGGATGGAACAGGACTCCTTCTGATATGGGGGTCCTGTGACCTATAACCCGGCCAGGTAGATTAGACTATTTCTTTATGGCCAGCTCCAAGACAGAAAGGTGGAGAAGATTCCTGGTATGGGGAGAAAAAGAAGCAGCAGTGAGGAGAGCAGAAAAATCCTTTTTCTTTTTGAGTTGGAGTCTCGCTCTGTTGCCCAGGCTGGAGGGCAGTGACATCGTGCTCATGGTCACTGCAGCCTCGAACTGCTGGCCTTAGGCGATCCTCCTGCTTCAGCTTTCCAAGTAACTGGAACTACAGGCATCTGCCGTCATGTCTGGCTAATTTTTTGATTTATTGTAGAGACAAGGTCTTGCCAAGTTGCCCAGGCTGGTCTTGATCCCCTGGACTCAGTCAATCCCCTCACCTCGACCTTCCAAATTGCTGGGATGACAGGTGTGAGCCACCGCACCTGACAAATATTCTGTTTTCTAAGGCCTGCTCTTGAGGCTTAAAAGACCCCAGCATTATAACAAGGGCTATGGGAGTTATAATCCAGAAACTCTGGATGAAAACCAGTGTGTGTCTACACTGTAATAACAGATGGTCAGCATAGTTATTTGCTAATGTGTCTAATTCCAGTATGCTTAGGTCTGTCTGTTGTCTGTTTCTAAGAAGTCAGTTTCATGCTACTTTGTTTCCTTGTGTGTTTAGTTATAGTTAACCACCTGCTTGTCACTATGTTTTGCAAGTTATTTGTTAGAGCACCCCAAGGCCTAGGATGAATCCCTGGAGAGGTCTGTGTGTGCTTTCTGGACTACAAAGGTAGTTACAGTCTGGGAGCCCCAGGACCAAGCAAGTTCACAGTCTGAAGTTCCTTGGCTCACTCAGGTGTGAGGTTCAAAGGTTTATGGGCCTCATTTGATGATGGCCTGGTTTATGGTCACTCTCTCTCAGGTGGGTCTGTTTTTTTATTTCATTTTCTTCTTTTTATTTAAAGCCTCTCTGGCCTTTGTACTCTTGGGTGTTTGGGGACAGGCAGTTTCAATGCTGGTTGTTTTCCTGAGAGGGTGGCCCTTTGGGACACCTGTCTAAATGTGAGGGTGATCTCCTATCAGATCATGGATTGCTTTGGGCCTTGAGTCTTGGCTCCCATGTTCCTATCCTGAGGCCACAGAACCAAAGCCTGAGTGTATGTGAATGACACTAGGCTCCTACTTCTCCAGGTATCCCCAAGGCAGACCCGGGAGTCCCAGCTCTCTTAACTCTTCAGTCTTTGTTTTTTGTTTTTTTTTAGTTGGGGTCTCACTCTATCACCCAGGTTGGAGTGCAGTGGCATGTTCATGGCTTACTGCACCCTCACCCTCCTGGACCCAGACAATCCTTCCACCTCAGCCTCCCCAGTCCCTGGGACTACAGGTGTGTGCCACCATGCCTGGCATTTTTGTTGTTGTTGTTGTTTGCAGAGACGAGATTTCACCATGTGGCCTAGGCTGCTCTCAGACTCCTAGGCTCAAGCAGTCTCCCTGCCTTCTCCTCCCCAAGTGCCGGGATTACAGGCATGAATCACCACGGCTAACTCTTAAGTCTTTTCAGTCTTTTCAGTGTACTTCCCCATGCCCAAGCCCTGCAAGAATTTTATATTGTATCCAGCACTTTCCCCTCCCTTTCTTCCCTCCATCCTTTTATTTTCTTTTCTTTTTTTGAGTTGGAGTCTCACTCTGTCGCCCAGACTGGAGTGCAGTGGCCGCTCCCGGCCACCGCAGCCACGACCCGCTGGGCTCCGGCGATCCTTCCGCCTCAGCCTTCCGAGTAGCCAGAATTACAGGCACGCGCTACCATGACCGGCTGATTTTTTGATTTATGGTAGAGATGAGGTCTCGCCAAGTTGCCCAGGCGGGTCTCGAACCCGCGGGCTCAGGCAATCCACTCACCCCAGCCTCCCAAAGCGCGGGATTACAGGCTGAGTCACCGAGCCTGGCTCCCTCCATCCTTTTCTCTCTCCTTCCTTCCTTTCTCTCTAGCAGAAATAAATTCCAGTTTTTTCGAGTACCCCTTATAATATAAAATATATATTTTACATGTTATATAATTATGTTATATGTCTATTAATAAGTTGTATTAATTATTATATGTATGTATATTCTATGTTACATTAATTGAGTTCAGTTTTTCAGTTTTTTTTTTTTGTTTTTTTTTTGAGTTGGAGTCTCACTGTCACCCAGACTGGAGTGCAGTGGCCGCTCCCGGCCACCGCAGCCTCGACCTGCTGGGCTCCGGTGATCCTTCCGCCTCAGCCTTCCGAGTAACCAGAATTATAGGCGTGCGCTACTACGCCTGGCTGATTTTTTTAATTTATTGTAGAGATGAGGTCTCGCCAAGTTGCCCAGGCGGGTCTCGAACCCGCGGGCTCAGGCAATCCACTCACCTCAGCCTCCCAAAGGCGCGGGATTACAGGCTGAGCCACCGAGCCTGGCTAGTTTTTCAGTTTTTAAGATAAAGAATAAACAGAAGTACAAATATTTTTATACTCCGAATGAATTGCTTTGCACACTCCACTTTGGGGACTATTTAGTGGGAAGACCATATCTCTCCCTGTGACCTTGTCTGTTGGCTTTCTTAAGCCTATTTTGAGTCACATGCCCATTCTCGAGTCCAGAGTCCTTGAAATAGAAAAAGCAACAGTTTTCTAATACAAGGTGGCAAATATCTAGGTATAAATAGATGCAATTTTAACTTTCTAAACCTATTTATATTTTGGAATCTTATAACCATTTTTATTTTATCCAAAAAAGGGAACATAATCCTTCTCTCAGTACAAATCTATAGGACAAACATCCTCTACTTTCATAACAATCGAATTTTATTAGTCTATACTAAATTTCTGTAATTTCATACAGTTACAATTACATACAATTATAATTTCTGTAATGTCATGAAAGCGTCCCATCACGTTTTTGTTCAAACACACACTCGCACACAACTCACACATACACACACATACTCACACAAGCCCAAACACGCACTTTTCTGGGTAATATTCCAATGGTGGATGAAGGCTGGCTATATGTTAAGATGCAGTTTTTTTAATTCTTGAGGGTGGCCATTTTGAAAGGCAGGTAGGTGATGGAGGGTCTGGAATGACTTTCAGATTTCTAAAGGGAAAGGGACTTCACTGGTTGGAATGAGAATTTTGTTTGTACAAACAGGCAGAGCATGTGAATATGAAGTATTTTTCAGGAACTTTCTGAAGGACAGGCTGTCCTGGGTATTTAAAAATTGATCTTCTTTGGCAGAAATGCAATGGCGTGTCTTGATTCTGAGGTCAAAGAAGACTGTCTGAGGGAAGACCTAAAGTTTTACTTCATGAATCCTTGCGAAAAATACCGAGCCAGACACCAGATTCCATGGAAACTGGGTTTGCAGATTTTGAAGATCGTCATGGTCACCACACAGGTAACTTTTATCATTGTCTCATTCTGTGTTTGTCTTCCCTCAAGATGAAGCTGTCTTCACGTGTTCTGTACTTGACTTTTGTTCTGAAAAGTCCACACTCAACTTCATAGACTCCAACTCAAAAAACAAACAAATAAACAAAAAACCCCATAAAACTATGTTGACTCTGGAAAGCAGATGGTAGCTTGAAGTTCAGTTTAGAAGACAACCTTGTTTTAGTAAGAGATAATGAGGTCACCTCTTTACAGTTTCTATAAATATGAGGTCAATGTAACTCTGTAGTGAGGGGGTTTCTATACTTAAGTGAGGCACATTTGCGTTCTCGAAATCTCTCATCTTTGTTCAAATACATCTTATTCACATATACTTTTGAAATCTGCATTTTTTTTGGCCTTCACACTTACAGAATGCTAAGTTTTCCTCTTATCAGTAACGACTTGCTCTAAGTGAATACTCACCTCTAGGCACTATCAGGAGTGTACGAAATCTACATTTGAATCTTTTAAGTTCATATTGTTGAGCACTTTATTACCAGTATCAAAATGGTCATCAGAGTTGTCATCCGGTTTTTGAGCCTGTGATGCTGGTTCAGTTTTGAGTGGCTTCTCTGTGGGTAACTATATGTGAAACACGTGCCTTTTTAAACTGATTTGGGATATTTGGCTTCATTGGTAAATCGTTCTATTAACAGCGTAGAAGTATATAAGGATGTTAACTTCTGGAACATAAAAATAAATACTTTGAAAATACCTCCATGTAGTTTAAGAAATAAGAAGAGATTCCTAGCAAAACTTAGAGTTTCTTCTTTATTCTGTGTTCATTGAAGGCTTTTCTTTGTATGACATGGTGTATGCACCAGCTCACCTGGTTTTAGAGAAAGTGGATTCCTTCAAAAGAAACAAGGTTGAGATGTAGGCATGTTGTTAAATGTGTGTGCTTATTATTAGCTTTTCTCATTCTTGGTTTTCAAGCTTTAGTTCTGGCAACTGATAAAATCGATGCATTGTTACCGTTACTTGGAAGGAGAAGAAATAACATCTCCGTTTGTCATTTAGTTAATTTTAATTGCTTCACAATTTCTTCTCTTGCTAAACCACCTTCCGTTTCAACTTTTTGACCTCTTTACATTACTAAAATTCTAACTTATCCAGGCATAAAATATCATTGCCATCTTTGACTTACCTCCTTTGTCCTGATACCTACTAAATCTTACTGATTCTTCCTTCAAAACTGCATCTATTAGTGTTTTTCCATACTCACTATCTTCTCTCTAGCACAGACTCTTACCTTTTTAGTTAATTAAAAATATATATGAAGCATCTCCTATGCTGGGCATTTTGTTGAAAATACAGCTGTGAATTCATTATTAGAGCTGTTAAAAGCTAACACTTGCCAGAGTGTTTGCCACGTGCCGGGCACAATAAGTGTTCCATGTATGTTGACTCATTGCAATCCTGTGAGGTAGGTTAAGTTATAATCCTCTTTTGACGGGTAAAGAAACCGGAGCAAAGGGAGTTAAGTTATTGGCTTACAGTCCTTCACTTAGTGAGTGGCAGAGCTGGGGTTTGAGCCCAGGCAGTCTGGCTCTGGAGTCTGCACTCTTCTCATACCATGACTAGTCTAGATGTAGGTCCTCTGCTCTAAGTTTCCAGTCTAGGAATATATGAGGGTGACCCCCAAATCCCCAGAATTTAGTTATTAAAAATCGTGATTTATTCTTACACGTTTAAACTTCAGTCACCTTCAAAGTACTCTCCGTCTGATGCAATACACCTATTGAAATGCTTTTTCGTCTGCTCAAGGTACTTTCTGAACTTGTCTATTCTGATGCCTTTTAGTGCTTCTACCGTTTTTTGTTTTACATCTCCCACACTGGCAAAACGTTTCCCTTTGAGGACTTTTTTCATCCGAGGAAACAAAAAATTGTTGCTCGGGGTGAGATTGGGTGAACAGGGAGGGTGGGGCATGGGGGTCATGCCATTTCTCATTCAGAAACGGCACGTGCACTCGTAAATCACCCATCGTGACATGGACCAACGCGTTAAAGTAATCTCCAGAAAACCAAAAAATTCGCTGAACACAGCCTCTCACAACTCTAGCTGGTATACTGATGCTGATGAGTTCCTAGAACACTTACTTGGTGGGGGAAGCCTGCGCTACAAACGGCCCACTTTCCAAAAGATAATTTCGTTTTTTGGGGGGGAGGTCCCCCCTCATAGTTAAGTTAATTAGGTTGCTTCTAACCTTTATTTTATGCCTACCTTTATTATCCACATATACACCGGGTTAATTTGTCTTAGAATAGTTTGCATGGTGTCACTCTCCTGTTCAGAAACTTTTAGAAAACCCTCCTTCCCACAGAGGACAATTTTGACTCTCTAGCCTGAAATTCACAGATTTCTGTGGTCTCCTTCATCTCGTCTTTCCAACAAGTTTTTGTCTTCTGTTTCCTACCTGAATCTCAGCCAGATGGGCCAGCCGGATGATTCTCATGTGTCCCGTTCATTCCCCCATGTCCAGAGTGAGTCTTTTTCTTCCCCACCCTGCAGGTGCTATTTGAAATCCCATCTCCCCACCAGCCTTAACGGGAGCATGTGGTTTTCCTTAGTACTCCTTGCTGTCTACATCGTGGATTTCCCTTTTTTTTTTAAGAGATGAGGTTATGCTGTGTTGCCTGGCTGATCTTGAAATCCTGGGCCTTGAGTGATCCCCCCACCTCTGCCTCCCAAAGTGCTGGGATTACAGGCATGAGCCACTGCTCCTGGCCACAAATTTCACATTTAATAATGAACTATTTCTGGGATCCCATAATTTACTTTTCATATGGATATACCCTGTCTCCCCTGATCAAACTGAGAAGAATTAAGTTTGTATTCTCCTATAGAACCTTTCTAATCAGTTTTGCAGATTTCTTGAATACGTTTCCTTCCATCAAATCCCACTGTCCCTCCTCTTTTTCTTTCTTTTAGTGCTCCGTCCTCAAGTCTAATAGAATAGGTGACATTTTATCAGGCTTGATGAGAAAGAGACTTAAAAAAAAAGTTCCTACTCTGCATTCTGCAGTAATTTATAATCCTGAGGGAGGCACCTACGTTCTTTTGCTTGTTCCATACTTTCCCTCCCATAATCTTGGCCCATAACTGGAATGGTATCTTCTTTTCACCTGGTGCAAAATATTTTCTCCTACATTGATTTCATAATGAGGTCTTAAACTCAATATCTTTGCCAAACTACACTTCGTGAGTAATTTTTTTTCTGTCTTGTATCATATTCTCGGCAAATCTTACTATCTGGTTAATGGGACTAGGATGCCTTTTGCTGTCAACTCCTTTTAAAAAATATAGTGATTTGGCCAATACCATCATTCCTTACTCTTCCTCTGCAGGGAGTATCTGGTTCTGTCATAGCAACAAAGGGGCTTCGCAATTTCCTCCCTAGGGTTGATCTCCCTTAAGAGATGCTTTGAAAGTCCCAACCCTTCCCAGATGCTGGACTATACTTGTGGATCTTGGCTTGTTCTATGAACAGTAGAATGAAGGCCATTCCTTGTTTCTGATGCCAGGCAAGGGAGGTAACAAGCAGAGATTACGACTCCATATCCTCTCATTACCAAAGTTGAGTTGATGGACTTCGAGTTCAGATAAAGTGGTGGCTTCAAATATCAGCAAATCATATGCCACTTTCTTCAACAATTTGTCCACTTCCTATTCAGATTTTTTGTGTGTGTTTCTTCAGCTTCACCACGAGTGTGGGAGGAATAAGTCTAATATCCTAGCTTCCAGAATTAAGTTGGCAACATCCCAGTTTAAGAGGTCATGTGGCCAGGTGGTCGAGAGACCAACAGGTTCTCGAGTCAAACAGACCTGAGTTCAGATCTTTATTCTGACATTTTCTAGGTGTTCTGACTTGGCTGAATTACTTGACTTCAGATTGTATGTGTATAAAATGGGATGATAGTCACCAACTTATGAAATGGGTACTTTTTCATTTTGTTAGTTTATAGTAAAAGGAAAAAAAAAAAAAAAACAATCTTGTCCTTGTGGAGCCCAGTGTAATAGCTCTGTCACAAGATGTTGGGGAATTAAATGAGAAGTAATCATTTTAAATGTTGAGGACAATGCCTGGTACTCGACAGCACTGTACAGTGTTGATCTCGCCCACACTGTACCCCAGCTTGGCACAGAGTAAGCACCCAGCCAACTTTGATTGAAGAACTTAATTCATGTGTGTTTGTACCAGTTTTTTTCAGGAAACAATCATGTGTGTGTTGGTTCCCTGGTTTACTGTTTCAGCTTTCAAAGGGCAGCACGAGCTTTTTTGGCTTCTCCTATAGGAGTCGTTGTCAGACATCACGTGTTTAGTAGAACTTTTGGCCTTCTGTTGCTTAATTTTCAGCACAGGTTGGATGAAACGAGACTTCTTATCTGCTGTATTCCTGAGAATAGCTGGGTGTTAGAGCTACTCAATCCTTTGACTTGATATTTGAGGAATGAGATGTGGTGAGGGTCAGATGCTAGGCAGTGGCATTCATGTACATTCTAAAGCAGGTGTTGCCTTTCATAATTCTGAAAAACTAGCACTTAATTTCTTTTTTTTTTTTTGAATTGGAGTGTCACTCTGTCACCCAGTCTGGAGGGCAGTGGTACGCTCCCGGCCACTGCAGCCTCGACCTGCTGGGCTCAGGTGATCCTTTCCCCCCCACAGCCTTCCAAGCAGCTGGAACTATAGGCATGAGCCACCATGCCCGGTTAATTTTTTTATTTATTGTAGAGATGAGGTCTCTCCAAGTTGCCCAGGCTGGTCTGAAACCCACGGGCTCAGGCAATCCTCTCACCTTAGCCTCCCAAAGTGCTGGGATTATAGGTGTGAGGCACTGTACCTGGCCCTTAATTTCTTTTTTATACGACGCATCCCAAATAACTTTTTCAGCAGAAGGAAATTGTTTGTGTAGCAGAAAAAAGATGACTCTGGAGTTAGACCCAGCTTCCATTCTAGTTAGGTGACTTGGGGTAAGATAATAAGGCTGTATCCCAGTGTCCACATGTGTAAATTGGGATGATGGTGGTAACGTTTTCATAGAGTGGTTGTGGTCAATGAGATAATGTATGTGAAGCAGTAAAGTGATAGTTATGGTTCTTAATTATTTAGCGTTTTTTAAAAAGTCAGATAAAATGCAAAAGCTAAAAAAGGACCACTATGACATTTGCATATGCAAATTGACATTCCTTTTATATTTTAGAGATGGGTCTTACTATTTTGTCCAGGCTGGCCTTGAATTCATGGGCTTGAGTGATCCTCCCACTTCAGCTGGGACTGTCAACATTCTGCCACACCTGGCTGAATTAACATTCATTTTATCTGAATCGTTCATAATTGATGTTTTGTGTATATATATATATATATATATATATATATATTTTTTTTTTTTTTTTTTTTTTTTTTTGAGTTGGAGTCTCACTCCGTTGCCCAGACTGGAGGGCAGCGGCCGCTCCCAGCCACCGCAGCCTCAACCTGCTGGGCTCCGGCGATCCTTCCGCCTCAGCCTTCCAAGTAGCTGGAACTACAGGCGCACGCTACCACGCCGGCTAATTTTTGATTTATTGTAGAGATGAGGTCTCGCCAAGTTGCCCAGACGGGTCTCGAACCCGCAGGCTCAGGCAATCCACTCACCTCAGCCTCCCAAAGTGCTGGGATTACAGGCTGAGCCACCGAGCCCGGCTGATGTTTTGTATATTATTGTTCAGATGTATCGTATTGAGCCACAAAATGAAAACAAAGGACAGAAGTGTCAGCTAGTTAAACTTGCTAATTTCGCAAATAAACAGTCCCAAAGTGCTTTGATGACTTAGTTGAGTGAGGACTTGGTGTCAACTTTTCAAGAGTCTTGATGTTTTATATAAGGCAGTTGAGGAGATCACTTAGGGAGGTGGGGAAGGAGCGTGGGGCGGGTTTATAGATGTTTAACTTCACCACTCCTGCCTGTGACAGAGATCAAGAGAAAGGACGTGAAAGAGAGTGTGTGAGAAAGTGAGTCCATGTGTCCAACAAAGGCATGAATTAAACGCTTTGCAGCCTTTTCCTGCCCTTTGATTTGATGTCTTTGGTGCAGGAGCCGAATAAGTCCCGGTTCATGAAAGAAGAAAAATAGAACACGAGCTTGCGCCTGTGTGTGTGTGAGAGTGGGTGTGTGTGTAGCTGTGTGTGTAGTTTCCTGGGTTTTTTGTAAGCTTTTGGTGCTGACTAATTTCCCCTATTTATTGGCTTCCTGGTGTAGCGAGCCCTTGGGTGCCCAATCTCAAGCCAGGACACAGTGTGAGGGAGAATAAATAGATGTCTTATCAGGAGCAGGTGGGTGCTTGGTGACAGCGAATAGACTTGCTATCATAAAGGTAAAGCGAACCCTGTTCTTTATGTGTTTTGATGCTCTAGATTGTGGAAGAAACTCTTATGTGTAAATGTTATATAAGAATTCTTGCAGAGTTGGTTACTTGAATTCCTTTGACAATTCTTAACTCCTAGCTAGAATAAGTATTTGTGTAAGTCAATTTTCAAAAACATTTTTAAAAAAAATCAGAGTCTCTCTCTGTCTCCCAGGCTGGAATGCAGGGTCACACTCATGGCCACCGCAGTCTCAGCCAATTGGGCTCAAACGATCCTTCTGCCTCAGCCTTCCAAGTAGCTGAAACCATAGGCGTGTGGTTTCTTGCCTAGCTAATTCTTTGATTTATTGTAGAGACGAGGTTTTGCCATGTTGCCCAGGCTGGTCTCAGACTCCTGGGCTCAGGCAATCCTCTCGCCTCCACCTCCCAAAGCGTTGAGATTACAGGTGTGAGCCACCATGGCCGGCCTCAAAAAAATTTTTAAAAGCCACATGCAAAACCTAATTGTGATTTTCAAAAGATACATAAAATTTCTAAATAGTAAATAATAGTGAGTAATCGCTTTACCAAGTAATCAGTTTTGAAAACAATTCATTTGAAATCTAAATATAAGAAAACTGGATTCAGATTTAGCTGATTGGGATTCTTTCTTTCTCAATTAAAGGCCAGTAGGGTCATTAGTTATTGGGAGTGGTAATAACATCCCATTGCATTCTAGCTACTTTGAATTGCTGTTGTAGCTTAATGAAGTTATCCTTCTTTGGGACTTGCCTTTTGACATTGATGCCACTAATATAAGTCAAAAATTTGGTATTTCAATTCTTCTGGTGTTTATAGGCGAGGGTTGATGATCATAAGAAGGCATTCGCCTCTCCTGGTAAGTGGCATAATTCATATATTCCTATTTGCTTTCCTTTTCTAGCTTGTTGGTTTTGGTTTAAGTAACCAGCTGGTGGTTGCTTTCAAAGAAGACAACACTATTGCTTTTAAGCACCTGTTCTTGAAAGGATATTCTGGTGTAGATGAAGATGACTACAGTTGCAGTGTGTATACTCAGGAGGACGCCTACGAGAGCATCTTTTTTGCTATTAATCAGGTAAGTGTCTGGGCCCGGTGGCTCACGCCTGTAATCCCAGCACTTTAGGAGGTTGAGGTGGGAGGATTGCTTGAGCTCAGGAGTTCGAGACCAGCGTGGGTGACATAGCAAGATCTTGGCTCTACCAAAAAAAAAAAAAATTCAAAAAAATTAGCCAGGCATAGTGGCACACACCTGTAGTCCCAGCTACTTGGGAGGCTTAGGCGGAAGGCTTGCCTGAACCTGGGAGGTCAAGGCTGCAGTGAGTCATGATCATGACACTACACTCCAGCCTGGGTGACAGAGTGAGACACCCGACTCAAAAATAAAAAGTAAAAATAAAAAAAGACTGGGTGTGATGGCTCACTCCCATAATCCCAGCATTTTGGAAGGCCAAGGCAGGAGGATCACTCAAGCCCAGGAGTTCAAGACCAGCCTGGGCAACATAGTCTTTAATAATAATAATAATAATAATAATAATAATAAATTAAAAAATAAATCAGGTGTTTTGTGTGAATGACCTATACAGTAAGTTCCCTATATATGAACCTTCAAGTTGCAAACTTTCAAAGATGTGAATGTGCATTCGCATATCCAATCACGTTAAGTTAGTTCACATGTCTGACTTACATTGTCACGTGTGTACATCATCTACAAATGGGATTTCTGTGTTTTTTTGGTGTGTACAGGTGGGTTTTTTTTGTGTGAAAAGTATTAAAAACCGATTATAGTACTATGTAATCGATTGTGTTAATTGGGTACCTACGCTAACTTTCTTGGACTTATGAACAAATTGGACTTACGAACATGCTCTCAAAATGGAACTCGTTCATAAGTTCAAAACTTAACTGTAGTACTTTAAGAATATATTGCTACTTGGCCTTGTCTTAGCAAACAAATAAAAATTATTCATACATGAAAATATTCTAATGTAAATTTTGCATAGTCTGCCAAAAAAAATTCATTGCTATTTCTGAGCTACATTTTCACACAACAGAATTTGACTGTTTTGAAATTTTTCTTCAAGATTTATCTTTTTTTATTAATCCCTTCACATCCATTACTTTTGGAAGATAACCCCAGATCAAATAGCCAAGAGTAGATTTATAATTTTAGGAGGTTTGATTAAGATTTCATATGAAATCTAAGATTCTATGGTTTCAGTTTTGAGGTCTCAACATTAATAACCCTAGTTGGATCTTAAGAATATGGAATAAGATATAGTTGTATTAGGTATGAGGGAGCAGATTGGTAGACCTGCAGAGAGCATCTAGGGGAGATAAACTGTTCTTACTATTGTCCTGTGTTTTTAATTCATTCATTCAATAAATATTCGAGTACCTAGTGTGAAGGAGGTATTATTCTAGACACCAGAGATACAGTAATGAAAGAAATAGACAAAAACCTGTCTTTATAGGGCTTAATTCTAGAAAGGAGAGTTAGACAAATAAGAAATGAAGGCCAGTCTTGGTGGCTCACATCTGTAACTCCAGCACTTTAGGAGGCCAAGGTGGGAGGATTGCTTGAGCCCAGAAGTTCGAGACCAGCCTAGGCAATAGTGAGACCTTGTCTTTATAAAAAATAAAATAAACATAAAAACATTAGCTGGGCCTGGTGGCATGTGCCTGTAGTCCCCGTTACTCGGGAGGCTGAGGTGGAAGGATCACTTGAACCCAGGAGGTCAAGGCTATGGTGAGCTGTGATCATGCCACTGCTCTCCAGCCTGGGTGGTAGGCTGGCTCCCTGGAAATACCACCGCAAACGCATGTTGTTGAGCAAAGCTTAGCTTATTGCTTACAATGGTAAGAAAGATGCTATCTAGAACAGTTTCAGTATTGCCTTGGGTGAGGAGGGAGTTCTTCAACATGGGGGGAGCTTGATTAGAACTAGGTAGGGATCATAATAGTTTGGGGTTGGTGACCACAGCAAGATGAGGGTTGGGGGGGAAGCCTCAAAGAGTCTTAGAGTTGTTATCAGAAGAAATCTTCACATTAGTATCTATTTAAATGAGTTTTTCAAATGCTCCTGAAATAAGCAATACAGTTATTTGCAACTTTTAAAGTTCTAGGGCACAACTCTCCTGGAATAATAAAGTCATATTAATGAAGCTAGGGACTGGTGAGACTAGCTAACAGTAAAGCCAAGTTAATGGAAGCTAATGGAAGGTAATGTTAGTGTTAGTTATGTTTATGTAAGCTATGGGGTGTGGATGGGTCATGTCCTCAGTGGAATGTCTGAAAGTGATCACTGCTAAGAAATAAAGCAGGGATAAGCAGCAACTTTGTAAACACCCCCAGAGCAGTGTCTGGGCCTGGTGATGGATGTGCAATTTTTTGCATTTTTTATTTTTATTCACAGTATTTTTTAGTTGAATGGACAGGTACTCACTGCGCACATCAAATATTTATGGGGTACAATGTGATGCTCTGATCTATGTTCACAATTTTCATTGACTCAGTGAGGGAGGGCCTCATTGAGGTGCTGAGATTTGGGTTGAGACCTGAAAGGGTGAGCCAAGCAGGTGCAGGCCTAGAGTTCCAAGCAGAGGGCACAGCAAAGGCCAAAGGCAGAAATATGCCTGGCGAGCTCCAGGAATGGTCTGGAGGCAGTGTGGCTCTGGAAGCTGGAGCCAAGAGTCGTAGTGGTCAGGCAGGAGCTGGAGTTTGGCTCTGAGCAAGATGAGCATGTTTAGTTTTGAGTTCTGTGAGTTCCTGAGGGATGTGAGAACATTTCTTTGTGTGTGGCATTTGAAACTGGGACATTCTATGAGGAACATGATGAAAACAATACAGAGTTGCTGAAAATGCGTTCAATATGCTGTAACTTCGATCAACTTCTACAAGCTCATGCGTGTTTTTATTTAACTATTTTTAAAATAGTATCATCGTCTAAAGGACATTACCCTGGGCACCCTTGGTTATGGAGAAAATGAAGACAATAGAATTGGCTTAAAAATCTGTAAGAAACATTACAAGAAAGGGACCATGTTTCCTTCCAACGAGACACTGAATATTGACAGTGACATTGAGACAGGTAATGCAGTGATCATTTCATGATGTGCCCTTAACATCTTCTGTGGCGAGAGCAGAAACACCCTCATGTGCTAGCAACCCAAATGAATCAACTTTGCTTTTGTGGGAGCTCACCTATTAGAGGCCAGCACCTTCACATGTGCCTGCAGAGGGCTTTGGCTCCGGAAACTGCAGTTGTGGTGGAGCTCTTTGGTACAACTCAAGATTGTTGGTTTGGGGATAAATGCACAGGTATTTCTTGTTGTTTATGCTTCACCCTCCACGAGGGTGCAAGTGACAAAACGGTCTGTTAGTATACAATGCAATAATATATGCTTTGCACACTTCTTTTATTGTTTGTAAAATATATACATTCTCTTCAAAGGTGAATTGTGATGAATAACTCATTCCTCTGTTAGGAGGTTGGTTGGTAAAAAGTTAATGGCTAATTAAGTAGAACTGTTTTGTGCCATTCTGTTAAGAATTTAAAAGCACACTCCATATGTAAGTAGAAAGTGTTTGACTTAAGATTTTGGGGTTTTGTTATTTATTCAACAAACCTCTGGCGTTCAGCCACCATGTCCAAGGCACTCAGTTTTATGTTCTGGGATTGCAAAGATTAATCACATGGCTTCTCAAGTAGCTAACAGCTTAGGAGTAAGGGTCCTAATAGTATAATTTGGAATGTTTTATTAAAGTGAGTGTCCCATTTGACCATATTTCCTATCACTGGATCTTAGGGTGCCTTGGTAGCAATACAGCAGAACACAAAGACAGAGGTTTTAATTCTGTTTCTCTCAGCTGCTTGTTCAGAATCTCTGTGAGTAAATGTGTCGCAGGCTCTTGGTTCTGAAAGAAGCAGCCTGTAAACCAGCACCATCTGGGGCTGCATGATGTCTGGCCCCCAGGGTGCCTTCAGAGACCATCTAGAGTCGGTGCCTTTTTGGCATCAGGGACCAGTTTTGTGGAAGACAATTTTTTCACAGGGGGTGGGGGGGCAGGGGAGGGTGGGGTATAGTTTCAGGATGATTCGAGTGCATTACATTTATAGTTCAGAGCAGTGATGGCATTAGATTCTCAAGGACTGAGCAACCTAGATCAGTTGCACATGCAGTTCACGATAGGGTTCCCGTTCCTATGAGAGTCTAATGCCACTGAGCCGATCTGACAGAAGGTGGACCTCAGGCGATAATGCGGGTGATGGGGAGTGGCCATAAACACAGAGGAAACTGCTCACTCCCCTGTCGCTTCCCTCCTACTATGTGGCTTGGTTCCTATCAAGCTGTGGACTGCTATAGATCCGTGGTCTAGGGGTTGGAGACCCTTGATCTAGAGGACAGTGGCTTAGTTCTGAGCTAGCAGCACTGGAATGTCACTTGTCTTACTGTTCTGGAGACTTCTACTAACCTGAGATCAATTTAGTAGTTCACCTGTAGGGGCTAATCCTGTTTGACTCTTTCCGGATCTTTTGCCTGGGGCGGTCAGCTGTGCTCCTCCCTGTGGATGATTCCTGTGACTGTGATAGGAGAACTTGACAGGGCTGAAAGCTTGTTCTGTCACCCTCTGCTTTAAGAAAGCCACCTGTCACTTGTGCTTTTAAAAATACCTGACTCAATCTGGGTGAATCATACAACTGTCTTCCTGTGTTTCATGGGCTGTTTTTCTCAACTGATTTTCCTTGGAAAATTGATTCAAGAAATGTGGCCAAAGTCAATATCAGTAGCTAAGTAGGATGGGCAATGCTGGAAAGCAAGATTTATTCCTACTCTTGCTAAGCTCCTTTCTATTAGAAGCGAAATAAATGACATGGGCAGAGAGTGCGTATTGATTTGACTTTATTGTAAGATAGATTGCTTAAGCAGGTTAAATGTATTCTTTGACTTATTAAATAAACTTGTCAAAGAGAATCTTTTGACACATCCATTCAAAAAGTGTAAAGAAGAGTTTTAAAATACTCGATACTGGATTTTAGACTCTCTTTTCTTGGGTATCTTGGAGGAAACCTGCAGATGATATATACGGGGTTCCAAAAAAAATGTATACCCATTTTAGGAGACGTTATCTATGTATTACTTTTCACAGTTGAATTAAAGTACAGTAGCAATGTGTAGTATGATGTTCAATCAATCGTGCTTCTGCCATTTTCTTTGACTGTCTTGACTGTCACATGGGGATGCTAGCATTCATTTGATTAATGCCATCTTTTGAGTGAACACTATATTTAACAGGTGTATACTTTTTTTTTGGTATATACATAGAAATTGAGTTTGACTTCATTGGCTTGATAATATAGTTTAGGCAAATTAGCACAAGATGTGTTAGATGAACTATTCATGAATTTTGCATTATCTTTACTATTAAGAGAATCATCCTTCATACTGTGCTAAGCACAGAGATCCACTTGTGTGCCCAGCTCTCCTGGGGAGCTTCTGTTTCATTGTGCAACTGTCTGTGCAGATAAATCCTAGTGTTTCCTTTAATTCATGCTCACGGACACATCCCTCCTGGGTCTGCCCCTAGAACTGTAGCATCCTAGGTCAACTTCACTGTTAAAAAATTTGTTTTACAACATTTGGGTGACTCTCACTCTAGTATAGTATTTCATTTTCTGTAATACAGTTTTTGACTTTCTTGTGTTCTTCTTTCCCACATGTTCTTACCATGAAACATTAAGACCATTTCATCATTTTCCCTGCGGTCTTAAGAACATAGCTAATCCACTCTCCCTTTAAGAGTGTTGTTATTTCATTGGCTAGAACAGTGGTCCCCAGCTCTTTTGGCATCAGCGACCGGTTTTGTGGAAGACAATTTTTCGTGATCATCCTGATCACTCAATTACCATTTTATCACATTTGTTTTTGTCATTTTTCTTGTGTATAATTATTTCCCTTGAAGGCGCAGACATGCTGCTTCTTTACCTCTAAATACTTCTGTGTGTATTTCCTCAAAACAAGAACATTCTCCTACACAACCATGGTACAGTGCTCAAAATGATGCTTTAACGTTGACGCAATGCTACAAATCCTATTCACATTTTATCAGTTGTTCCAGTGTTCTTCACAGCCAAATAAAAACTGACCCCTCCCACTCACAAGGATCCGTTCCAGGATCACATCTGGCATCCTGGTTGTTATGCCTTATCTGGTTGTTATGTCTTTTGGTCTCTTTTTATCTGGAGCAATAGGAAGTTCTTTGTTTTTTCTGTTTGTTTGTTTTAACTTTGATGACTTTGACATTTTGAAAGAATAGGATGTTCCAGAATGGACTTTCCTGTTTCTTTTATTTATTTATTTTTGAGTTGGAGTCTCACTCCGTCGCCCAGACTGGAGTGCAGTGGCCGCTCCTGGCCACCGCAGCCTCGACCTGCTGGGCTCCGGCAATCCTTCCGCCTCAGCCTTCCGAGTAGCTGGAACTACAGGCGCGCGCTACCACGCCCGGCTAATTTTTTGATTTATTGTAGAGATGAGGTCTCGCCAAGTTGCCCAGGCGGGTCTCCAACCCGCGGGCTCAGGCAGTCCGCTCACCTCAGCCTCCCAAGGCGTGGGATTACAGGCTGAGCCACCGAGCCCGGCT
>CAUYQG010262753.1:0-42992 GCA_963574415.1 Tarsius wallacei
TGAACCTTTGCAAAGGCAAGAGAACTTGCAAAGATCTCTGATAAATGTCAGCTGCAGCCGGGCTCAGTGGCTCAGCCTGTAATCCCGTGCCTTGGGAGGCTGAGGTGAGTGGATTGCCTGAGCCTGCGGGTTCGAGACCCGCCTGGGCAACTTGGCGAGACCTCATCTCTACAATAATTCAAAAAATCAGCCGGACGTGGTAGCGCACACCTGTAGTTCCAGCTACTTGGAAGGCTCAGGCAGAAGGATCGCCGGTGCCCAGCAGGTCGAGGCTGCGGTGGCCGGGAGCAGCCACTGTACTCCAGTCTGGGTGACAGAGTGAGACTCCAATTCAAAAAAAAAAAAAATGTCAGCTGCATTGCTAATTTTCTTAATGAAGGTAGATTTGGGGGCTGAAAAAATATTTGGAGTTGCTGGTGTTTTAGTGAAAATTGGAAGTTTGTAAATTTAGATGTCTTAAGCCTTTAAGCGCAATGTAGTGATTTTATTTTTATTTGTTTGCTTGTTTGTTTATTTTGAGTTGGAGTTTCGTTCTGTTGCCCAGGCTGAAGTGCAGTGGCATGCTCATGACCACCGCAGCCTTGATCTGATGGGCTCAGGCAATCCTTCTGCCTCAGCCTACCAAGTAGGTGAAACCACAGGCACGTGCCACCATGCCTGGCTAATTTTTTGATTTATTGTAGAGATGAGATCTCGCCATGTTGCTTGGGCAGGTCTTGAACACCTGAGCTCAGGTAATCCTCTTGCCTCGGTCCCCCAAACTGCTGGGATTACAGATGTAAGCCACCACGCCTGGCTTGTGATTTTATTATAAATTTAGTTTCAATTACAATTTCTTTTTTTAACAGCTTGGGGGATTTCCAAGTGCCCTAAAGTTTGAGAACCACTGTACTAGTCATGTGTAATAATTTCTTCAGTCCTATTTTTTCTAAATAAGTAGAGTTTCTAAATTCAAATTAATCAGTCACTAACTCTTGAATTGTCTCAGGGAGACCATCAAAAGGAAGCTTGATATCAGTGACATGAAACTCCATAGCATGTGTGGTTCTCATTGGCATAGGCTCTTTCCTTCCCAGCGCTGGTTTTAGGAGAGTGTACTTTTCCCCAAGGATAACCCTGATAAAAGAAGAAAGCAAAAGAAAAGAATAATAAAGCAGGCATTGAAAGCAGAGTAACACAGTGGTCCCCTTGCAGAATTTGATTTGGTCCTTGCCCCAAGGCAAACTTATTGAACTGGTATTGATAAAACTGGGCTACTGCTCTGTGAACATCTCTAGTATTTGTTCTGATACATGTTTGCATCTACTAAAAGATAAACTTTGGCTCATTAAAATTTTAGTGTTTATCTGAGTAGAAAGCAATTCATGAAATCAGGCATCTCCAACCCAGAAATGGTTAGAGGCTCCCCCAGAGGTGGCTGAAGGGAAAGCTTTTATAGGGTGAAGGTGGTAACAGAGCAAAGAAATTATTTGACTGATAAAGTTTGAGTAATTGCCTTATTGGGATTATTCCTGTTAGAAATTGAAGACGATATAACCAATGCCCAGGTGGTCATCTATGATTGGCTGAGATTAAGTTTCATTTTCTTTTAAATTCTAAGTAAGGTTTCAGTTTTCTTATGTAGGTACCCAGGGTATTAGAGCCACCTCAGTCTAATGGCCTCTCATTTTGTGCTATTTTAACACATCTCTAATGCTTACTGCAACATGGGTGCTCAATGTTCATTCATTCAATAATTTTTTATTGAGAGTCTATAATATACCAGGTATGCTTCTAACTGTTCGGAATAGTAGTAGTGACTTCAGAGAGCTATGTCCTAGTGGGAAAGACAAATAAACAAGAACACTTGCAATGTTAGATGTGTCTGTGTCCTCCAGGCAAAGACCACTAGGAACACACTTGTGGTTTAACAACTGGAACTTACTACTTGTTGCAGTGAGGAACAACTGTCACCAAAGGGAATGGTGGGGCGGCTCAGTAAAAGGATGTTAGAAAGAATCATGTATGATGTCCACTTGTATACTTAATCCTGAATTGTGCCCCACATCTTTAAAATAAAAAATATATTTGTAAAAAAAAGAAAGAATCTATTATACTATTTGGGCTTTGGAAGGATAATTTTGGGGAGGGCCTAATGAAGGAGTGTTTTGCTTTGGATTGAAAGTTGTCAAGAAGTGGGAACAATTCTGATTGGACATCTCAATAAATCTTACCTAAAGGGAGGGCAAAGTAGATTGAGGATAAAACTGTACATGGTAAAGAAGCAGCAGTTATGCCAGGTGCAGTGGCTCACGCCTTTAATCCCAGCACTTTGGGAGGCTGAGGTGAGAGGACTGCCTGCACCCAGGGGTGTGAGACCAGCCTGAGCAACTTGGGGAGAACTCGTCTCTAAATAAATGAATAAATAAAAATTAGCCAGGTGTGGTGACACACACCTGTAGTCCCATCTACTTGGAAGGCTGAGGCAGAAGGATTGCCTGACCCCAGTGGGCTGAGGCTGTGGTGGCCCTGAGTGTGCCACTGTACTCCAGCCTGAGCAACAGAGCAACTCCTACTCAAAAACAAACAAACAAACAAGAGAGCAAACAAGCAAGCAAGCAAAAAGGCCCTGTGCAGTGGCTCACACCTATAATCCCAGCACTTTGGGAGGTCGAGGTGAGAGGATTGCCTGAGCTCACAGGTTTGAGACCAGCCGGGGCAACTTGGCAAGACCTCATCTCTACAACAAATCAAAAAATTAGCCAGGCATGGTGGTGCATGCCTGTAGTTCCAGCTTTTTGGAAGGCTGAGGTGGAAGGATCACCTGAGCCCAGCCCGTCAAGACCGTGTTCGCTGTGAGTGTGCCAATGTACTCTAGCCTGGGTGACAGTAAGACTCCAACTCAAAAAACAAAACAACAACAACAACAACAAAAAGAAGCAGCAGCAGTAACTGATTTTAGCCAAGAGAAAAGGGGTGTTTGGTATTTTGTGGGTTGCACAGTGACCTTGTTTTTGTCTTACTTTATCATAATCTCAAGTGTCCTTGTCTTTTGTTGACAGTCAATGAGATTGTTTATATACAACAGGAGAGTACTCCCTAGCTGTGAGCCTCAGGTCAATTTCCAGATGTCAGGGACTTTTTCTTTATCAGGTAATGTTAAGTGTCACAAAAAAGAAAAAGAAAGCAGGGAAAGGCATACAGGGAGTGCTGGATGAAGAGAGGCAGGAATGATGTTGATTTAAAAAAGGATCGTTGGTGAGGAAGCAGGCAACACGTGAAAAGGTGGGGAGAATGACAGGAGGAGTGGGAGAATCTCTGGCACATTCAGGAACAGGAAGAGACCAGTGGGGCTCAATGGTTTGTTAACAAAGATAAAAGGAATAACTCAAATGAAGATATTGCTGCTAGAAATAGAGAGGGTCTAACCCAGTTCCCCAGCACTAAGTAGAGTTCAAACTGATTTTAACAGGCCCTAAGGGCAAGATTGGGTCATTTTTTTGGTATGCTAAGTAGGTATTGGTTCAGAACTGGAGTAGTCTAGACTGGCTTATTTTTAAAAGCAGGCTTCGGAAGACTTTATCTTCTCAGCGTTGTCTAAAAGCAGTTGTCCAAACGGGTGAGGAGCTTTGTGCTGGCACATAATGACCACTCAAACATTTGCTGAATGCATTTACCTGGTCATGGGACCACTCTCCCTGAAGAGATTACACATGGATAACCTGAAATCATCTTCAGATGTGTGGCTTACATGACGACATAAATTCTGAGTTACTAAAATGCTCCTTCTAATCTGTCCCTAGACGAGCTCTTTCATAACAATATTAAAGCAAGTTTAAAACCTTTTCCAGCAGTAGCAGGATACTGACAGGGTGGGGTGGGGACAAAACATCAATAAGGGTAACTGATCTCAAACCAGGCAAAGTGCAGACCAAAGAGAGGCCCACACTTTACCTGTACGATGACCACTTGTATACCTAATCCTGAATTGTACTCCTCATCTTTACATAAAATTTAAAGAAAGAAAGAAAGAAAAGAAAAGAAAAACAATTTAAAACAATTAGGGGTAACACACCAATAATAACTTCTGTTCAGGGAACTGGGATATCTTTTTTTTTTTTTTCATCTTCAGACCTCATTCTTCAAATATGAAAGGAGATTTGCTTTTAAAGCCCTCTTAAACACAGCAGAGTTCAACACGCTTTATTAAGGCATTTTTATGTCTCCTTACTTAACACTTGGATCAGTATCTATTGGTTGAGCTCCATGTTGCCCCCAAATATGCTCAAAATTAAGAAAATTGTATTTATTTTAAAATAATTATTGACTTGTAAAGTTGATCATGTGAAATTTCTATTATCATGTAGATGTTTTCTTGTTTCCTTTTATTTATTTTTTTCTTTCAGAGAATTGAAGAGGGTATGGTTAGAAACATGATTGGGCTATGCCTAAGGAAAGGTTAACAGCTGTTAAAATCACCCCCAAAAGTAGCTTATATTGTAAGGGACCAATACCAGGGAGAGAACATTGATAAAGACAATAGAAATTAGAAAAAAATTAAGATCCTTATACAAAAATAACCTCTAAAAATTCAATTATCTTACAAAATTTATTTGGAAGAATTTTAAGAAGCAAATGTGTATCAATATAATATACTCACATTTTGTTACTTCTTAGATTACTGGTTGCAGAACTTCCTCTGTAATTCCAATGTGTGTTCAGCTAATAGATATAATATAAAATGTTTACATCTCCTTAGAAGTTCAGCATTCCTGGGGAAGAGTTAAGATTTGATATTGACTCCTGATACAATCTGTAATTTTTTTTTTTTTTTTTTGAGTTGGAATCTCACTCTGTCACCCCAGACTGGAGTGCAGTGGCATGCTCCCAGCCACCACATCTTCAACCTGCTGGGCTCCAGTGATCCCTCTGCCTCCACCTTCCAAGTAGCCAGAACTACTGACCGGTGCTACCGCCCCCGGCTAATTTTTTTTTTTTCATTGTAAAAACGAGGTCTCTCCAAGTTGCCCAGGTGGGTCTCGAACCTGCAGGTTCAGGCAATCCACTCACCTCACCCTCCCAAAGTGCTGGATTACAGGCTGAGCCACTGAGCCCGGCTCAATCTGTAAATTAAGTAATTGTCCCCAGTAGTGTGAAGACTGTGGTCTCTGAGGAGCCAGAATTCCTATAGTGGTCAAAATCTGGGTTAAAGATGGCATGAAAGTGTCACATGCTGAGAGTTAGCTTCAATTTAAATACAAATATTTATTAAGATAGTAATGAATTTCATTTATTACAAATCTTAATTCTAACCCAGATAAATAGAATGCCTAATTTAGAGAGCTAATAAGCAATATAAATACCCAGATTCTTCTCTCACTAAAAATTCTGAGTCATGACTTAATCCAACCCCAGTTTTCTACATTAATCCTATCCTAAGAATTAATGTCTTAACTCTTAATTTATATGTAGAATATTTTAGCCCATCATGCTATATGAATCAGGACTTAAGAAATTAAAACTACTTCTACTTGCCTGCTTATTATGTATTAAGAACAAGTCTAGACCTAGAAAAATAAAGCTATGTTTCTCCAAGATCAACTAAATAGCAATGTTCTCCCTCCTTCTTGCAGTAAATGTATTTTGTGTCTCCTAGTGGAAATACAGAAGAAGGATTAGTGAATTGATTCCTGAGAGCATGGTTATAAAAACACTTGTTTTATTTTACAACCTCTCAAGCCCCTACCTTAAACCTAGGTAGCTCCACTTCTCTTTCCATCTGTGATAGCCTATTACATTTGCTCTATTCCTATAATTTATATTTGTTACAACAAGGTACAGCTGGTTCAGAAAAAAAATGCTTTGAGAAAATAGCTTGCCTATAAATCCATTTGCTTCACAATAATTAATTTGAACAAACTCCAAAAATATGCTTTAATAACTTTTCAGATCCCAATTAGGGCCAAATAAATGGCTTCCGTTTATGGCAGGACCAATCTGATTAACTTTCTTGTTTGGTGCACTACAATCATGCAAAATATCCACCCCAAGGACATCAAGCAAAATCCAAAACTTCAGATTTATTTAACCACAAATGCATATTTATAAATTATAACAGACTTTCCTAATTAATTTTTCATCATGCTAATGATTTTGCTTTGTAACAACTGGTTATATTTGTAGGAATCACAGCCAGATTCAGAGACATTTGTAGTCACTGTTTGGAGGGAAATTAAAGGTAACAATAAAGAAAACAACTTCAGGACTATGACTCTTTAGAGGTAATTACTAATTTCACCAAATGCCTATTGAAGAGGTCCCATTAATAACTGTCACATACCCACTATATTAGCCATTTTACAGCTAGATTTACTTGCAACTAAAGTATTTTCTACTGAGGAAAATGATTTTTACAAAGTCTGTGTCAGTGCTGAACATGGAAGATTGTCAAATGTCTCTAGATTTTGAAAAATAAACATGATGATGGCAGATGATCAGGTAAATATAAGAAGTCATAAAAAAACCAAACCAAACAAAAAGCATTGGATTAAGAGGGAAAATACCTGGGTTTTTGTACACTTCTGTTTCTTACTGAAAGTAATCTGAGTTGGACAAATGGAGGTATTTCTATAAGTAAAAAACAAAAAAAAATGGAATTTGGATAAGAGAAGAGAAAACAATGAAATAATTTTGAAAAATACTGGAAGAGAAAGGTTGGAAGAAGCAATGATCAGCCCTCCCAAAGGTAGAACTGAGTTGATAATGAGAGTTAAGATAAAATAAACTGAATTTCTGTTGGCGAGAATAGTAGAGATACAAATGGGGTAGGTAACAGCAGTTCTGAGTGTCCTATTAGAGTCTACTACAATGGAGTCATAATTTTATATTAGAAAAGGAGTTTCAAGAAGCTCCTGGAAGGCCTGGATTTTATTCTTTTGAGTTAAGGAGATAAATAAATGGTACCCAATGTATTTCTAACTGAAAATTCCCATGTCTTCATGCTTCCATTGCTGCAAAAATTCAAGGTCAGGAGCCCACAGAAACGATGTTAAATTCTTGAACCATGATTTCTCAGAGTTGGTATAGGGTCTCTAATAAATATAACTTGTGTTGCTCTGCTGTTCTAGAAGAAGATATGGAGTAAATACCCAAAGGGGGAAAAAAAGAAAAAAACAACCTAACTAGTCAGTAACAGCTAAGGCTCTTAGGTTCAAGTTGTGTTTTCAAAAGTTCTTCTAAGCAAATACTAGCACCTGGGAAGAAGCTTGGAAATCAGAAAATTTACAACTGTTTTCTAAGAGGGTCTTGCTGAGCAGAAGTTGAAAACTTAAGTTCAGTAAATCAGGATGGAAAATGCACAGAAATAGGGCCTATTCCCCAAGCCATCTATTTATTTGGTCCCAGTCAGATCAAAACAACTTTAAATTGAAGTTTGGGGGGAAGCAGGGAATAGAAAACAAACGGACAGACGTTAAGTTGTATTTGGTGAGTGTATAAGTTAAAATCTGTTGGATGCTTGCCTTAGTAATGCACTTTGGTTTGTTTAAAAAAAGGGGGAGGCGTTATTTCATGGGTAAGAGAGTGCTTCACAGTTTCCAAGGGCAAATCTGTAGCTGTGTCCTAAGTATGGATTGAAATAAAAGATTGGTCCACCCTATCAGGGAGTCTTCTCTCTCAGATCAACTACCATTGCTTTCCAATCAATATGGGAAGAAGTAGCTACCAGTCAGTCATCAACTGCCAATATTCACTCAATAGAGCATTCAGACTGCCTGATGTTTTTTAGTTTCAATTTCTGGTTTGTTGGATTAAAAGTCCATTTCTAGACCATCAGCTGTGGAGCACAGGAAGGAGGCAAGGTCATGATGTGTTTTATCCATGGCTCCTAAAAAATAAACAAACAAAAAACAACTTTTATTTCAATGGCTTTAGGGAGTACAAATGATTTTTGGTCCCATGACTCTTTTAACTGTAACTGCATGGCATGGACTGGGGATTGTCGGAAAGTGAGCACTAGGTCATAAGGCAGGGGCAGGCATACAAAATAATTGGTGTTCCCTGCGCAGAGTCAATAATGCAAGAAGAGGTGTTTGGCAATCAGTAAAAGTCATTTTAGTCAGAGGATACAAAGTTTCAGTTGTACAAGATAAGCCCTAGAGATCTTATCATACAGCATGGTGCCTATAGTTAGCAATGCTGTGTATTATACTTAAAACTTTACAAAGAGGGTAGATCTTATATTAATTATTATTATTCACTCACACAAAAAAATACTTTGAAAAAGAGGCGGTAAACTTTTGGAGGTGATGAATGGGTTAATGGCATTGATTGTGATGATGGTTTTGTGAGTGTATACCTACTTTCAAACTTATCAAGTTGTTCATTAAGTAGGTACAGCTTTTTGTATGCCAATTATACCTCAATGAAGTGGTTGAAAAATGGGCACAAGGCATATCCAATCATATTCGAAAAGAAAAATAATTTGACACACACGTTTGAGCTCCTTTGAAACAGTGAATGTTGAGCTCTGAGCAGTGTCTCAGGCTGTTGCTACCTCCCCAGCATTGAACAGAGCTCCAGTGGGACTATTATAATAGGTAATAGATAAGGGTATGTGAAATGAATTCATGGATCATTGGAAAGTGGAGATAACGAGCCTGCTTTAAAAAGGAGTAACTTAAAAAAAAAAAAGAGTGATTTTATTTATGGAGAAGAGTGCTGCATTGGGACTAAATATGGAGCAGCCATTGGTGAATGCTTTTTACCCTGGCTTGACATGAAGCAGGCCAGTCACTCCACGGAAGTAGCAGAGAAGTTTCAGATGCCTGAAACTCTAATCAGCATTCAACCTGACTCCAGTCAAAGAAGTGGCATCTTTAATTGTCAAGTTAGCAGACTCATCTGGTAACAAGGTTCATTTCTGTCTCTGAGATGCATCCTCACCATTAAATGCCTTCTTTACTTAAATGTATTTTTTTTTCTTGAATCCAATTTTGCCTGGTCAGATCAATGCATTTTTACATCACGTCCATTGTTTGCAATTACCATCTGGTGATTCTTAGAATGACTGTGGGTAAGCTTGCTTGCTTATTTATTTATTTATTTTTTTAAATTTATTTTTGCTGCTTTGTGTGTTTTTACCCTGCTCAGCATTCCTGGATTTTGCCTCCTTAAAAGAACTGTAAATTATTGGGGACCATACTGAATGCAAAACATCCCCACCAGATACTCAGGTATTAGGACTAGGGTAGGAGAAACAGGGATAAGGTAACTGATGATAAATTTCCTGAGATTTCATCCTTCCCTTTCCACTCACAGCTATTCCTTGACTAAAAATTGAGAAGGCAATTCTCTCTTGCAAGCTGTTTTAAATTCTGGTCTGAAAAAATTTTAAGCATTTAATAAATGCCCCTTTTGAGCACCTGGTAGACACCAGCCACCATTATCATTCTCCTTGGGGTTGGGGGAGGATTGTAAATATTATCTTCCCTTAGTAGATATGTGAGTGAAAACTCAGAGAAGTTGAGTAACCTATTCAAGGTCATCCATCTAATATAAGGAAACGTTGTTTTTGTTTATTAAAAATAATTATTTTTAACTCTATATTTAGCTATATATTCTGGACTAGTCCTTTAACTGAGTGTACACTGTCCACCCAGCAATTCC
Organism: Tarsius wallacei; assembly: GCA_963574415.1. Lineage (NCBI taxonomy): Eukaryota > Metazoa > Chordata > Mammalia > Primates > Tarsiidae > Tarsius > Tarsius wallacei. The sequence continues at coordinate 9,646 of CAUYQG010262753.1, forward strand.
CAGAACTTGTCTTTTGCTAGAACCTTCTCATCATTGAGTGTCCCCTTCACCCTGTTGCTGTAAGTGTAACCTGAATCTCAGAGTTGAATTCTCTGCCACAATAGTCTGCCCTGTGTTTCATTCTTTACATTCATCAGGGCTTGGAGGGTATGTGTGTGCCCTGCCTGCTTCCCACTGCTGCTGTGTAATGACTTTTCTTTTTCCCTCCCTCAAACAAAGCAATCAAACAAACAAAGGAGATGCTCCTTAAAAGAGATCATAATGACACCCACCTAATGAATTAAGTTATTCGATTACTAAGTGTGAGTTAAGTGCTTAGCAGAAGCTGTAATGTCATTAGCTATTATTATTAGTTTTAGAATTATTATTATCAATAATATCTTAGGACTAATGCAAGCTATAATTCTGGCCATATCAAAAGAGCTACAATTCTTTCTGGAAAACAAAAAAAAATTGCTTAAATGTGCACCATACGTTCGGAGTAATACTTATTCAAGCAAGCTGGTTTCATATTCATGACAAGCATTTTCAATTTTAATATGTTTGCTTACATGAAATGCAGATTGTAATTTAATGGCAGACTGTTTAATTATGCCTTCATTTGTATAAACTGTAATGTTGCTGCTGAATAAATGAAATAAAAATCTCTTTAATTTCCTACTCAATATTTAATTTAAAGCAATGATAAACAGCGGCCGTCTCTTTGAAACAATGTTAGTTAATATTCAGAAGACTAAATTTGTTTTTGGATGTATGGTATATTTGGCATGTTGGTTTCATAATTAAACTGGAAATAAGATTGATAGAGTTAAATTACCTCTAAAAGAGGAAAAAAATACTGTACAATTCTACTCAATGCATTTCTAGCAACAGAAAAATGTATAATGTGGGTTTTATATTTTCAAACTGCTCATATAATTGCTACCCAATCTATTACTCAGGGTTTAGGTTTAGAAATATTTTATACATATACAACCTAATTATTTACAATGTTGCAGCATTCATTTTTCTTTCACATTGATCTAGCCTACTTGCACATCCTATTAAAGAATTAATAAGGTAAAGAGGGAAGTGAAAACAATAATTTTGCTAATGCTTTTGGTACCAGGCACTATACCTCTTGCCAGGCATATAAAGATGAATAAAACAGGATGGGGGCCTCAGGGAATTTACAATTTAATGTAAAGGTCCAGAACAAATGAGCAGTCTTAATACTTACGAAATGGTAACTACCTTCGTAAAGACTGATGCAAAGTTACAGGCATGGGGAGGAACATGGGCGTGATCGACATTGTCAGAGTTCATGTCATCAATGCCATCATTGACATCCCCTTCATTGCTAATATTCATAAAGTGGGGGGCCCCTTTATGTGGCGTACAACATTTTAGATGATTTGTATCAACTCATTTAAACCTTGTATTATTGCTGCACGTAAAGTATGACCCAGAGATGTTCAGTAATTTACATAAGAATACATAGCTAGTAAGCAGCGGACACAGGAATAAATTCTAGATAATATGGCCTCAAAAGTCATGTGATCAACTCTCCCATTATACTGCAAACTTCGCAAAATATATGTATAGTAACATCAACACAGCCAAGATAGTTTAGGTCACTGGGTTTAAAATAAACTTAGATTACAGGAGCTTATCACTGAGGCTCATGCTGGTATAAGCAAGTGGACAGGCTAAATCATAAACCAAAAGCAGTAGCAAGCAGCATGATTCAGAAATTATCAGTGCCAAGAAATAGTATTCTATAGTTGGCCAGGGTAACAAAGCCATAAAGGGGCTATCAGGACACTGAAAGAGTCTGCCCATTGTAAAAGTAACTATCATGATACATGGAGAGGGAGGAAACCAGAGCCCCCCTTAGGGGAGGTAAAGAAGAAAATCAGAGCCTTACTAAGGGGAGGTGAGGAAGGGAGTCAGGGCCCTACTTAGAGGAGGTGAGGGAGGGATCAAAGCCCCACTTAGAGGAGGTGGGGAGAAAGAGTGCCACTTAGGAGAGGTGAGAGAGTGAGTCAGAGCCCACTTAGGGCAGGTGAGGGAGTGAGTCAGGCCCCACTTAGAGGAGGTGTGGGAGGAAGTCAGAGCCCCACTTAGGAGGAGATGAGGGAGAGAGTCAGAGCCCTACTTAGGGGAGGTGAAGGGGGATGTCCCACTTAAAAGAAGTGAGCTGACGCATTCCCAGTCACTGAAGAGGATTTTTGAGTTAGAAACAAAGTGGTTAGCAGGTCAGGTAGTATTGGGAGTAGTCAGGGCAAACTCATTCCAACAGGCTAGCTATGTCAGTGAGAGAGATAGAAGAGGCATTGAAAGTGTGTTTGAGGATCACCTCTGTGCATTAAATCAGGATTTTTTCATCAGAGGAGAATTAAGTGGGTGATAACGTGACCCAACATGTGGCTCAGGCATTCTCAGCATCAGAGAATGTGACTGTGATTTTAGGCTTGAGACAGTCCTAGGCACAACCATCTCAGAAGTAAGGTCGGGCTCTTATCTAAAACTGAATACCAGTCATGTCTTCTAGTGATTCAAGCACCAGAGAATACCATTGCCAGGGTAATGACTCCACCATAGCACCCTGGCCACCTTGCACATATCCACATAGGCCACACAGGCAACAACTTGAACCGCAGCTAATCTGATTCTCAGAGAACACCTAGCTGTTCCTCCAGGATGGAGAGAATGGGAGGCTTGTAAGGATGCCACTAGGCCATTTCTCATTTACCTGCCTCTCTCCCAGGGGAAGGCTGTGATGAGAGTTTCTCATCTTCTGATTGTTATGAAGTCTGAGTGGTTCTGCCCCACCCCTTCAGAATAGAGCTGCAGAATATAAAACCACTCAGCTGCAGTCTAGAATCAGTTCCTTAGAAATCAGTTGTGTTGCCAAAAGAAATTACTCTAAATTTGGTGACTTGAGACAACATATATTTATTTTCTTAAAGTTCTAGGGACCAAGATTCCTGAATGAAAGTGTTGGCATGGCTATCCTCACTTTGAAGTCTCTTAAGGAAACTCCTTCCTTGCCTCTTCCAACTTCTGGTGGATCCAGGCAATTGGCTGGTGCCAGTATGACCACAGTCTCTGTCTTCATCTTCACATCCTCTGTGGATCTTTGTGTCCCCTTCTCTTTTTTATAAAGACACTGATCATTGTCATTAGGGCCCACCTGCAATCCACGGTGATTTCATTTCAACTAATTACTTCTGCAAAGGCCTCATTTCCAGATAAGGGTGCATTCTCAGTTTCTGGATAGACATGAATTTGGGGAGGACACTAGGCAGCCCACTACACAGGACATCCTGCACCTCATACTATGGTCATCTGGCCCCTATTGTGTCCTTTTTAGTGCATAGGACAATGATTATGGAGCGCTGACAACTTTGCTTGGCCTTCCCTTCAATATGTAGGTGATAAATTATCTAAGAGTGATTGTATGTGTTTTTACTAGCCATTCTGGCTGGCCTTATACTTGTCTGTGTGTGCTTGACAATCATCCATTCAGAAATCCAAACTCAAAGTCAACCAATTGTCTTCTCTTCTTCTAGCACCCTGTCTCAAGGTGCTGCACAATGCTAGTTCTGTCACTTTTCCAGCTCTTGAATTGACCCCTGCTCCTAATCCCCACTGCTCTCTCATTGTGCTCCATTATGTCTTGCCTAGATTACTGCTACTGCATCCTGACTGCTTTATCGGCCTCTTGTCTTACCCTGTTCTAAAGCATCTTGCATGCTCTTGCTAGATAGATCATTGAGAATTTTTTTAAGAACTACATTCTCAGGTTTAAAACTTTTAATGACTTTCCATTGCTACAGATTAAGACCAGAGTCCTTTCGGCACCATTCATAGACCCCTGTGTGGGCTAGTGCCCGTGTATTGGCAGCATTTCACTCCAAATCCACCACAGACCCTCTGCCTCTGCTGGCCCACAGAAATGTTTATTTGGTCTATGCAAAGTCATCAGCATATCAGTTTATTTTGTTGTACTCATATTCTTTTTACACATTTTTGTGCCCCCACAGAGTGCTGGCAATTATATATCCCTTACAAGATTTTGTGAGGATTAAATGTAATGATATGGTTGGCACATAGAAGACACTCAACAAATGCAGCTTTCTTTCTTGCCATTGTATCTGACCCAGCCATATATCTTATCCATAGTTGATATTCATTATGTTTGTAGATCAGTCTTACAATCAATCAAGACATCTGTATTCTTTTGGAAGCAATCACCGTATATTAGCTTTATAATTTTCAAAACAGCTAAATGTCAAAAGTGAGTTTATTCATTTTTTCTCTCCTCTAATTACCCCTTATCTTCTTTCTATTTTAAGAGTGCCTTTCTCCATTTTTCTCTTCCTTGAAATACTGGATAACCTACTACATTTCCCAAAGCTGCCTCCTGGCTTTTCTCCTCCTCTTCCTCTTCCTCTTCTTCCTCCTCCTCCTCCTCCTCCTCCTCTCTCTTTCTTTTACCTATTTGTAGAGTAAGAGTCACTAATGAGCCTGTTGGCCATCAAATACCACCTCCCACCCAGAGCAGGAGCCCCCTCTCTAGAATGCTGACATTGTATCCTTTTGAATGCATACTAACTTATTTTACAAGCACTTGTGCAGAGCTCTCAGATGGTCAGGCACTAAACTAGATGTTCTGCATAAGGCAATGAGTTGTTGGATTTTCATGACTTGTATGGTCTGGTTCCACTCCAGGCCTTCACTCTCACCATTTGCTACCTCACATATCTTCATAAACCACGTTAACAATTCTGAACACTTCTTAAAGAATGACTGAATCTCCTAAAATCCAACTAAAATGCCAGTTGTATCTGATGTCTTTCCAGCAGAATAAACACTTTCCATGGTGTTTCCCACCGCATGCCTTGGATATGTCTGTTTTGGAAAATACCCACTGAATTGTCCTCATGTTCACTGTGTTTATGTCTAGCTCGTGGCCTGTGGGTTTTCTAATGGCACACGTCCTCTTTCCAAGGATGATTTGTGGTTTCCTTCTCTTATCAGAGCAGTTCACAAAGTGTAACCTCAGACTTTAAGGAGCTCAGCATTCATTTCTCTGCTGTTCTGACACAGAAAATGAGCAAGAACTGTCAAAGAAGCTGCAAGAGCCTCAGAAACTTCCTGGATGAGAGATACCTGCCCCCAAAGGAGAAAATCATTATGCTTTGAAACAAATCACTCAACTCCTTGGATCTCTTAAACTTGCTTCTTGTGATAAAGCACTGTGATCTATTTTTGAGTCATAGTCTGATGTCAGTGTCAGAGAGAAGAAATATAATTGTGTAGAGCTTGGGCTATCAGGATGGAGAAACACAACATCTCTAACACAAGCTTTTGGAATGCACACGAGAGAATTTTTAATGGTTTTAGCTGATATTATATTAGTATTTATTTCTGTATATGCTGCACCAAGTAAAAGGTCCATGAAGACAACTAGATTCTTCTGTCCCTGAGTGGGAGAATGAGAGCTCTCTCTGGGTAGTTTCTGTATTCGTATTCATGGTCAGAAAATTAGTGACGCTATGGCTCATCCCATTCAAACAGACTATACCGAAACACAGTAGAACGAAGAAGACAGTTCAAATTCTGGGGAAGGAGTCAGGTAGCAATTCAGTAGGTTCAGGGATGGTACTTATTTATGGTCATGAAGTAAGGTTATATTTGTGAAAACCTGAAGTTCCCCAGGACTACCCTGATACCTGGCTATGAGGCTCAGGGGAGAAGAACAATTATAAGCTCCCGATTCTGGTGAGAATATAATTCCTAATACACAAGCACTGGCATGGGATCTCCTCTCCTTGTTTTATGTTTCTTTGTAAAGAGAGCTTCTTTAGAGTAAAATTCTCTCTTCCTCTGTTGTTTCCAGAAAGAGGAAACTTTTCTAATGATGAGTTCTGGCAAATGGACTCAGCCCCTTCTTTTCTCCTTGATGTAAGCGCTCTCAGTGCAAGAAGCACATATTCTCTGCTGTTTAGTAACAGGACAAATTGGGGTGAAGGGTTGGTGGGAATATGGGTCTCCAGGGCTCCCGTAAAAGTGTGGGTAGCTTCAGCTCTGAGGTGCACTATTTACATGACCCCTTGAATAGTTGCCGTAAACCCCATCCTACAGTAATACTTTATTGGTAATAAAGATGATATTTTGTTCTCCATCTGTTTGATGTATTAATATATCATCTTTCAGCTGGTTCAGAGAAACAGAGGTATCAATTTTTAGGCCCATAAATCATCATACCTATCACATTTTACCCACCAAGGTTAACAATATCCACATCATTTTATTCATTTATTTATTCATCATTCATTCATTCTGCTACCCAAGAAGCAGAGTCATCTCTGAGAAGTTATGTTTAGAAGTTAGAAAGACTTGAGATGAAAACTTAGCTTGTTACCAACTGCCTACTGTATAAAAATTCATGGTTTCTCTGAGCTTCACTTTCTTAATCTGTAAATTAAGACAATAATAACTACCTTATGGAGAATTGTCATGACTGTATATGGTATTCAAAGACTCTAAGAAAGAGTTTAGTAAGTGGTAGGCACTTAGAAAATGTAAGCTTCCTTTCCTCTTTCTTTTTTGTATTCTTCCCTCTGCTCCTTAAAATAGTCACGCCTAAAACAAGGGTGGGTGTTTAATTATGGAAAACCAAGCACAGACCCCAGGGTGACTCTAAAGTGGGGTTGGCAATCTTTTTCTTTCAGAGTCATATAGTAATATTTTAGGCTCTGTGGGCCAGTTACCTGGGTCACAAATATTTAACTTTGCTGTTATAGCACAAAAGCTTCTGTGGACGATACGTAAATAGCTATATGTGGTTGTGCCTTAATAAAATTTTATTTATTAAAAATAAAAAGTGCCAGACGATGACTTGCTGATCTCTGTTCTAAAGCACCGTTGACATATTATTATGACTCTTACTCGAAACTACCTCTGTCATGATCTTTGTTTTTTTTTTTTTTTTGAGTTGGAGTCTCACTTCATCACCCAGGCTGGAGTACAGTGCCACACTCATGGCCACCCCAGGGTCGACCGTCTACCTGCTGGACTCCGGTGATCCTTCCGCCTCAGTCTCCTAAGTAGCCAGAACTTAGACATGCACTACTACGCCTGGCTAATTTTTTATTTTTTGTAGAGACGAGGTCTTGCCAAGTTGCCCGGGCTGATCTTGAACTCCATGGGCTCAGGCAATCCACTTGCCTTGGCCTCCCAAAGTGCTGGGATTACAGGCTGAGCCACTGAGCCCAGACTCCATGGTTCTTAATGTCATCATTAAAGGGCAGAAGGCTAAGAAGCAAGCAAGAAGAGAAAAGAGATATGGAATAAGCGAATATTCCAGGGGAATATTGCTCAATTAGGATATCTTAATTTGTCAAGAACTGAATCCAGTCTTCCAGGAGATTACAGTTCAATATGGGAGACAAATCATGGTCACAAGGCTCTGTGATGTTTGCTAACAAGTGGTGCCATAGGAAAAATGCAGCTAATGTTTTCAAGCTGCCAGAAGAAAACAGTTGTAGGTAGTATCTCTGTGGAAAATTTCTGAAAGGACATATGAAGGAAGAGCAAGTAAACTGGGATTTAATGGATGGGATGTGGATTTATAGGACTGATTGGGTAGACTTAAGTCCCAAATAGCAGAATTATGAACAAAGAAATTCTAGTTGGAAGGGCAGAGCCACTAGGAATGTGAGCTGTCATCATCATTTGTTGAGAGGCTTTGACATGCCAGGAACTTTAGGTCATTTAGTATCCACAGTGAAAGTTCACAAACTAAATATTGTAATCTCCATTTTATAGATATTAAAAGTGAGGCTCAAAAGAGATTCAATAACTTACCCAAGGTTATATAGAACATACTCTTGAACTAGGATCTGCCTCTAGAGTCAAAACAATATCTCCTGTACCTGGAAGAACCAGTTAAGAGTAGTCTTATTTTATAATTATTTCTACGTTTTTAATATCTACTGACTTTGTCATTGGAATAGAAGATTATTCTTCACTTCCCGAAAGCTCCTTTGTTCTCAGTAATCCAGGAGCCCTTCATTTTGGGACAATGGCCCAAAGACAACATCCACACACAGAAACCCAACATGTCCTTTGAATCTCTCTTCTTATTCTTAACAGGCTCCGCCATTATCGTATGATGCCTACTCCATGCGGCTTTTCTTCCATCTTTCCAAACCAGTCTAATCACTTTCTTTTCTGGCACCACTTGTCCCTTTCTTTAGTTTCATGGCCCTTTCTTAGTTTGATCTTGCAGAAGCCCCTGTAGCACATTTGTGCAAATTTGACCATCTGCCAAGATAACCAACCTCCTGCCTCCCCAGGAGCAAGATAATCTTGGTGGACTTATCTCATGAATTCCCTCACATCCATCCTCTTCCTGCTTCATACTTCCTTCCTGATGACTTAAACTTTGGTCTCACCTCCCAAAGTGACATGTTATTTACAGGAATTGCTACACAGATGTGTGATTCTCATGGAAGGAAGCCACAACTTTGTTCCCCAAGCCTTGTCATGGTGTGTGCTCAGGAAAGGTGTGTTCTTTTGAAAGAAGAGAAACCATGTTTTGGCATTTATATCTTACCAATGTTCAAAACATTTGTTCAAGACTAACTCAAAAAGACACACGAGTCTTCTATCATAGGAATATAAAATCCAAGATAATATCAAGAAACTAGGAATAAATAAGTCAAGTCTCCCAGTTATATAGTTTTATATAACTCCAGTCTTTCTGAGTTTTAAATTTAATTCTGAAGTTTCTAAAAGCCAAAGAATAGAAGAGAAAATACAATTTCAAGTAATTCTCACTGTTAGGAGTTATAATGTCCCCATCTTATCTCTCCTCTCCAATCAGTATTAGATCTTAATTTTGTGGCAAATAATGACCATCACATGCCTGTTTACTCTCTGTATTAGAAACAGGGTTAGGTTATGTCTATCCTGATTTGTTAGGTTGAGGTCTCTGCAGATGCAATCTTCCCCAGTTCCAAGCTGAAACTAACAACTTTTGCAATGTATGTAACTAAGGTTAACCAACACTAGTCATCTTCCTCAAAATTTCTTCTGTTCACTGTTAACCTCAGAACAAACTATAATTCTACAAAAATAATGTATACAGCTATAACCAATCTGGGTTTTGGTTATAAATGACAAAAACCAACTTCTCTAATAAGCAGAAAAGGAATTTCTGGAAGTATATCATAGAGCTGTTAAAAGTAAGGGCAAGAATCATGCTCGTACAAAAGATCAGAACTTTCTTTAAGTATTGAGGAAACCTGGAACATAGCCAAGATCCAAACCCAGTGATTGTCTGGTTAGACTATCACTGTCAATTAACTTTGCCACTCTGTCATGAATTATCTCTTAGTCTCTGTTCTATTTGTCTCATTCTTTCCAAATTAAAAGTAGAAGATGGGGCCATGGATTAATGTGTAGCTGAGCCTTAACTTACAATAGACAGAAGGAATGAAGATCTGGTTTTCTGTGGTGGAATTTCTGCCACCCACTAGGACTCAGACCTCAGTAAAGAGTTTCCATGCTGGGCATAAACTGTTCAACAGAAAACAACAAAACAGCTTTGGTTTTTCTTGGTGCAGTTACGTACCCTTTGTTTCCAGCCCAGTGTTGGAGGACAAGGCATGCCTTTTTGAAATATGTATGTGAGTTGGTACACACTCTCATTTACCTTAGACAAGTGAAGGGTTGGCAATGTCAGGGAGATCAAACTTATTCAGCGTGTCCCTAAGAAGAGAATTAAAATTATGATATGCAAGATATTGAAACCTATTCCTCAGCAAAACACATCTCGATGAAAAACTTTTCTCAATGAAGGCTCAGATAGCAAAAGTTGCCCAAAGATAAAATGGAATGCTTGAGAGGGCTTGAATTTCTTAGCACTGCATCATATAAGCTGAGGCTGTGCTATGACTCAGCCCAGAAATTTTTGACTTTTACTGTCCAACGTAGGAGTTCAAACTTCAACTTAAATGAGCTTAAATTCACAAATGGAATCCTCAATCACATTGGTCACATTTCAATGGCTCAGTAGCCACAGATGGCCACATATACCACATGTGGCAGCACAGCAGTAGAGCACTTCCATCATCACGGAAAGTTCTATTGGACATGGCTGTTATAGAGAGTTTCAAGCATCAATCACAATTGGACAGGATAGAATTAAAGCTTTTCAGTCCTAGTAGTAAAAGTACAAGGATCTATGATAGGTTATAGAGTAGAGTTACTACTCACACTAAGAAGAGGGCCAAGAGACAAAGCAAGAGCCATCAGGCAGAAAGTGGCACCCAGGCTGTGCTTCAATACAGGGAACAGCAAGGTAAAGAGAGAGTCAATACTTCAGACTTTGTGACCCACACGGCCTCTGTTGTAACTACTCAGTTCTGTTGTAGAATAAAAGTGGCTACAAATAACTCAAAATAAATGAGTGTGACTGTGTTTTAGTAAAATTTTGTTTACACATACTTATCTATGAATTTCATATATCTGTCACATGTCACAAAATATTCTTCTTTTGATTTTTTTTCAACCATTTAAAATGTTAACAATCATAATTTACCAACCCTTTCTCTCAAAAAACCTCTCATGTTTGAAATGACGGAGAGAAAATAGTAATCTGACCAATCCGCTCCAATTCTTACAATTGCCAAAGCATACAGCCTGTAAGCAGTGGGTTATTGCAGAAATGCTAGGTGTGGACATAATGACTGCTCATGTCCTGCTCCTTGGTCCACTTTTGACTGGACTGAAAAATCAAGAGAGCTTAGTAATTACCAGCACAGATTAAGCAACTAAACAGAGAGAGGAGTGCCTAAAGCTTTTCTACATACTAATTATGCAAATTTGAACCATTTCCTGACTACATCTAAACTTCTGCTTTGTTGTTGTTGTTATGGTTACTTTTAATTGTAAATATGGCAACATCACAGACTAACTCTGGAGGTTATTTTGAGCATTAAATGTGATAATATGGTTTTTCAACGCTGAACCCCCTCCCTCTGTTTCTCCTTTGTAAGTCTCTAGTGTCTGCTCTTCTCATCCTTATGTCCTCATGGGTACCATGCTCACAGGTTGGGTGACAGGCTCCATAGAAACCAAAACGTCACCATCACATAATGTACCTATGTAACAAAACTGCACGTGTACCCCTTGAATCTAAACTATAAACAAATAAATAAAAGTGATAATATGAGTAAAGCCATTGGAAAAGATATGTCAACTAAGTATTTTAAACGGAAAATAAAAGCCACTGTTAGTCACATTCGTATAATACAATCATCAGATGGAAAATGGTTTAATTGACATCAACGTTAGCAAATATAATAAAGTAAGATTGGGAGAGCCTGGGAAGAAAAATAATCTTTATCAACATCAAGCCTTAGATAGAATGGTATTCCTAATGCAAAAATTTCTACCCAAAAGGGATAATTTTGAGGGTGATGCCAATAGCTAAATGTCACATAACACCAGGAAACTTAACTCATAAGGGAAAGGGAATTATTCCTTTGATTGGAATAGCATTTCCTCCAATTTGCAGGAAACTATGATTAGTTCCTGCAAATGAGGCTTTAATTGGATCCACTCTGAACTGATGAGCAGATCATGTAAATGTATCTTGTGTCTCACAGGTGGATTTGGTCACACTTGGGTAAAGAGTAGAGGTTAGTCTATGGCCCAGCTGTGCCTTAGCTTTTTACTAATGAGACAGTGGCTCAGAATGGAGTGGCAGGAGGGAAGGATGTTTATTATTTCCTATTTAAGGGCAAAAAACCCTCTAATCATCCAAATTAAAGTCATGTCCTTAGTTGTCCTTCACTCAGTTTTTGTTGCTGTTGCTCCTTTGTGGATGATATAAAGTTCCAATTTCTGCTTTCAATACACCATTTTCTTTTAAGTACACAAATTAAAAAAAAACTAAAAAAGACTCAATCACACTATAGAATTTATTAGTATAAACAACATAATACTTGAAAGGGTTTAGTTTTTTTGCCTCAGCATAACCATTAGAAAGCATTCAGACATTCTACTGTAAAATAAGCAGCAGCCTATCCCATCCCCCTCAGCAAATCTCCTTCAGATGCAAGACCAGGATAGCCCAACCATTCATGGTTTAGCATAATAATCTCTAGTAAACTTTTAGGTTCCTTGTCAAGGCAGAAGATCAAAGGTCACCCTTTGGCTGGCCAAAGTCATAAAAGTAATAATATAGTCACCCCACCTTTGGTCAAGGAATTTGTGAGTTGCAAATGTCTGAGTTTGTGAATTGCAAATGTCTAATAAGTCTCTTACAGGAACCCCCCCACCCCAGGATTAACCTAATCTGACCTTTGTGACCTATATGACAAAAGTGGGATATGAGAGCAAAAGTGGGATTTTTCTTCTTTGAAAAATTGCCTATGGCAGGTCTTTTAGCCTTGAATCTTCCTTTTTCCCTTTTCTCTTTTTCTCGCTAATAAACTTTGTTTGAAACACTTTGCTGGCCACTCTAAAACTCATTTGAGAAATGAGTCAAACAATCCACAAGTTTTGTACTACACCCTACCTGGCTTCATTTTGTACAAGGGTCAGTGTATTTATGTAGGGTTTTGTTCATTGTGGAGAAAAGAAGAAAAGAAAAAAAAATACTTAGTGGGCAGAAGGAAGAAGAAAGGGATTATAAGGACAGGCAGAAAACAATAAGAAGAGATCGGAAATAATTCTCACCTAAGTCAGAGCTGGCAAGATTCTTACAAATCATCCAATAATGGTTGGCAAACTTTTTTCTGTAAAGGGTCAGATAGTGAATATCTTTGGTTTTAAGGGCCATATGGTCTCTAAAAGCAACTGCACAACTCTGGTTGCTGTAGACAATATGTAAATAAATGGGCATGACTTCATTTCAATTACATTTTATTTACAATAGCAGGCAGCCAGTCTGCAGGTTATAGTTTGCTGACCCCAAAATTCTAACCCATTATTATCAACTGTACAGCTGAACATCTTGGTATCTTTTCAACCCTTAAGCAGGTTCTTGGTGTTTTCACATACATTATCTCATTTAATTCTCACAAACAGACTTTTTTTCTTCTTCTTTTTCCTATGAAGAGACTGAGATTCAGAGATATTAAGCTTGAACAAGTTCCCTCAGTAAGAGTGACTGGGTCTTGGGGATGCTTCATTTCACTTTCAGAAATGTTCATAATGTTTCTCAACTTTCTGGAATGGGTAATAGGTGCTCAATGCTGCAGTGTAGAAAATGGATGTCTCAGAGAAATGAAGCAATTTACTCAGAATCTGTCCGCAAACCAGTGCCAGAACTGGTACTAAAATACAATGTCCTGAATCCTACTCCCTTTGCTCAAGACCCGGTATAGGCCCATCATGCTCAAGATCAAATGTGTGTTGATGTGAGAAATCTTTCCCAATCAGGCTGTCTTCATGAACCTGGCTGATTCTGATATTATTGCAAATGTGAAGTTTCAATCTAACTTTTTAAGTTATATGAAACAGATTTTCCCTGAGTAGTTGAAATACAATGACGGCTTTGAATATTGCAAGAATCTGACTGGATGCCAAAGAGAACAATGTAATTCCAATTTGGTGGGCTTTCAAGTTTTCTTACTGTGTTCACTGGGGAGAAAGATGCTATATTTTTTCTTTTTTGTCCAAGCATGAACTGAATATTTGCCACCTAAGATGACAGTTTTAGCAATATGAGATGAGTTCATCTCCAAATAAACCTATTTTTCAGTATCATCCAACAGTCACAATTCATTCGTTCTGACCCTTAAAAAAATGCCAAAGAACAATGAGCTTCACAGTTCAGTAATATATGAAGTTGTTAGCAAGATCAGAAGGGGACACTGCTACTCAGCAACTGGGTTTCCTTTTTTCACTTCGTGAGGATTTTTAGGCATAGGGAAGAGAATCAGACCAAGTAAATAAGAACATGCACAAGGACCCCCAAATCAAACTGAGAAACAGACAAACTTGGTCTTCAGTACAACCTGGTTTTCCATCCCATCCCATCCCAATCCATTCAATTCAGTTCAATTTAATCCCTTAAATTACACTCGATTTTGCTCTGGAACAGACACCGTGGAGAGAAACAAAGAAGAACAAAGCAGAAAAGAACATTTGCTTTGATGTCAGACCTGGATTTATTCCCAATTTAGGCACATATAAACTATGAAACCTTAAGACATGTATTTAATATCACTCGACTTGAATGTCTTCATCTGTGAAGTGGGAAAAGGGATCCTAGAAGCACTGAAGTAGGATTTCAAGCAGGTAATGTATATAAACATGACTGGTGAACACATTAATTACCACTGCAACCCCCTCCTCTCACTCTAAAATAAATAAATCATGGAAAGGCAGCTTCACAGATTAAAAACAAAACAAGACACAGCTAATGTTCAATTGAGGTAAACTTGTGAGAGCAGCGAGGGAGAGCTTGAGGGACTCAAGAGACTCAAAAAGCTATGCTTGCTGTAGAAGAAACGTTCACTGTATTTTATATACCCCTACCTCACGTTCGCTGCACCGTATTTTATATATCCCTGCCTCACGTTTGATATATTTTATGAATTCTTACCTCACGTTCACTGTATTCTAAATTCTACCTCAGATCCTATAAGACTAGGCACATGACGGGTGCCTGGTAGTGACTGTGATTGTAAAGTTACACAATGTTTTAAGCAGTGTTTGTACTTAACTTTGTTAAGCTTTTGCTTATCCCAATTGCCATGTTGGCTGCTTCTGCTTCTGCAGTGGTACGTGAATGTAAAGCAATAAGCCCCTCCCGAACATTCCTTTGCTTAGATTATGGTAGACTCTCTGGCACCAGCCACCCTTCTGGTGGGCTCTATGTTGTTTCAAACCTCCTAGTTGCATGCCAAAGTTAATTTATGCACAGTAACTGTGTAAACCTAGCTTATCTGGCATTCCATTCTGCCTGTTTAGTCGTTGCCTGTCCATCACAGGCAACTAAGCCCGAGCCCGTGCAAATCAGACTCAAACCAACCAATCAAAGTCTCTGTAACCGCATCATATAGTTTTTATCCAATCCTGTTTGAACAAGTTTGCAGTGTCACCCAATCCCCTCAAAATTGTGTATAAAAGATGCTTACTTTACTGGATCAGGGTGCTCAAGCTCGAGCCACTGTGTCGGTTTTGGTTTGTGAGCCCAGACTCGAGCCTGAATAAAGACCCTCATGTGTTTGCATCAGAGCTGACTCTTTGGTGGTCTCTCGGATTTAGAACTTTGGGTTTTACAAGCTGATCTTTCTTCTAGGATAATCAGGAAAGGTTTCACATGGAAAATAAATAGTACCTAAACTAGGCAAAACAAGGCATGCAGAGGAGGAGGCAGGAAGGAATGAGGTTACAGAAGCAGGCACAGGCAGGGATCTAGGGAGCATCGGATCTTTTTTTTTTTTTGAGTTGAAGTCTCACTCTGTCATCCAGGCTGGAATGCAGTGGCATGCTCATGGCCACCCCACCATTGACCTGCTAGGCTCTGGTGATCCTTCTGCCTCAGCCTTCCTGTAACTGGAACTACAGGTGTGTGTTACTGCACCTGGCTAATTTTTGAATTGGGATTTTCTTTACTTTCCTTATCATGGTGCACTAAAAATCTTTGAGTGGGGTAGGGCAGTAGAGATTTGAAAGGCAACAGATGAAGGAAGAAGATTGCATGGTTGTGACTGCAGTAGCATAAGAGAGATTGTTTTTAAAATGTATCCAGTATGTATTCTTTGCATACCTATCTATGGAATGTTCTGGGTGCTAGTGATGAACACGATGCAAAGCCTCCTTTCATGGAGTTTATATCTTGTCAGGGGAATAGACAATAAAGAGATGAATGACCAAAGAAGATTAGTTTATAGTAAAAAAAAAAAATGCCCTGCCTACACTTGGTATCATAGATACGAGCGTAGTGGGAGTGGATCTCTTATTTAAATCCAGGAGACAGGCAGGTTCTGGTGAGGAGGAGACCCATATGGGAAGAAGGAAGCATTACATGGAGAACCGAGGCTGGAGTGCTCCAGGCAGAGAGCAAGGGCTCTACAGCCCAGATAGGCTGCCAATGATGGAAGAGCAAGAAGAAGCTCAGTGTGCTGGGAAGGGTGGGCTACAAGGTCTGAGACAAAGTGGTAGGTAAGAGCTGGGTTCTCCAGGGGCCATTTCGAGCCAACACCAGGAGTCTGGGTTTCACTGTTAATGTAATGAAGAGCAGAGGAAGATTTTAAAGACGTGAGTGTTGTAAGATCATGCTGACCCATGTGGCAAATGGACTATAGAGGGGACTAAATGACAACAGAGCAATGTGTTACCAAGGCCAATGCAGTCATCTGGTTATTTTTGGTGGTGGCTAGGTCCAGGGTGCTAGCAGTGATCATGGAAGGAAGTGACACATTGGGGGATACTATACATGGTTAAACAGAGCCCACATGGCTTGTTGATATCGTAAATGGTGGTTGAGTTGGGTAGACAAAAGGAATTGATGATTCTTTTGATATTGTACAATTATAAATTCACTGACACTGTGTGACTTACTACCCTTCTCAGGACTTGTAATAGACAAAACAAGCACACCCATATTCCTTCTCTTATATGTCTGTCAACCACTTATAAGTAAAAGATCACTTACACCTATTTTATAGATAAGGACACTGAGATTCAAAGAATGCACACCGCTTTGCCCAAGTTCATTATTACTAAGTAGAAGAATCCATACCTCAAGGAAAGTCTTCTGAAGCTGGGCCCATTGCTCATCTTAGCACAGCGTTGACTAATTAACTAGAAACTTAGGAATACTAGAACCCATTACTGAAAATGTATCACTTCCCAAAATAGGCTAAGATAATGCAAAGAACCACAGCTTTAGAGTTAGTAAAACCCGAGTTCAAGGCCAGGTGTGTTAATAAGGAGTGTAGGCAAATGCCAGCTTAGGCAAAAAAAAAAAAAAAAAAAAAATTCAACTTCTTTCTCAATTTCATCTGTAAAGCAGACTTTATGATACTCAAATTGAAGGATTACTCTGAGAGTTAAGTCAATGAATTCATATAAACTTCCTAGCGCAGTATTTGACACATTATATTTCCTTTTTTTCTTTTTCTAGGAACCAATAAAACAAGAAATTTTGAAGCTCAGTAGTATTATCTCTTTTATAAGGCTGATGTCAGTGCAGTTAAACTCCTTACCTCAATTAATATGACTAATGACTTACCACAATGATAATAATAATGTTAATGAGAAGGGTGCTAAAATTATCATAAAAAGAGTTAATCAAAGGATGTGTATTTCCTTGTGGAATTGCAAATATTTCTATCACTATAACTCAACATTTCTTTGAAAGTCTATAGGAAGTGCTAATAATAGAGCCCACAAAAGTTAAAACTGTTCATATGCCTAGTATGATGCAGAACTCAGCATATACTTTATCTCTCTTTTACAACAAAACTCTTTAAATGAATTTCCAATATTTTTCCCATTTTACAGCTGAAGAAATCAAGGAACAAAGAAAGTAGATAGCTGGTTCAAAATGACAGAAATGCTAAGTACAGAATAGCTATTAGATTCCAGGGCATCTGGCTCCAGATCCTGCATTCTTATGCAACCACAGTGTGTCCTAAGGGGAATGTCAAGTAGGCCTTGCTCTGTGTCCCATATGTACCGTGTCTTACATGCAGTCAATCTCCAATTAAATGTCCTGAGCTCCACAATTGCCTCCTATTCACTCAGAAAAGTTTCTTTTTGAATTTGAGCTCTTGGCTCACAATGTCCAGATATCGAGTCATTAATTAAAAGAATGTATTTTGACATGAAGTCAACCATTTGCCCATCGTAGCTGGACTGGATTTAAAAAATGTGGTACCTATACACAATGGAATATTATGCACCCATAAAGAAGACAAACCTATGGACTTCACAGCAACTTGGATGGATTTAGAGTCTATCACACTCAGTGATCTATCACAGAAACAAAGAACGGAGTACCATATGTTCTCACTCATAAGCGAACCTTGAACAATTATCATAATACTATAAGAAAGAGACTGACAGTAGTGGGAAACAGCCAAGGGATGGAGGGCGGGATTGGCAGTTGAAGGAAACTGCCAGGGGGAGGGGGCACACTTCATCAACAAGGGTACCTGCATAATGAACATTGTACACCTAACCCTGAATGGTACCCCGCATCTTTAAAATAAAGGAAAGAAAGAAAAGGAAAAAGAAAATATCTACCCTTTAGTTACTCTATACACAGCATAAATTTTATTTTTTGGAATAAAGAAAGAATTCTCCAAATCACATAGGATAGAATCTCTGTGTAGGGAAAGTTATTCCTCTCTGGGCTTCTTACTTTCCCATAGGTGCTGCCTGCTGTGCCAAGACTGCAGGATTCTGAGAGCTCTTCGTCTAAGCCATACCTCCGTGTTGTTTATGTAGCTAGTAATCTGCTCCTCCTGAACAAATAGCAGGCTAGTTTACTCTTTGCTATAAAAGTAGTAGATTTCCCAAGCCCTGTGTTCCTCTGCTATGAAGCAAACCTATTGCATGTGTAGCATTTATCTGGGACATGTTATGCTTCCCTTTGGGATTGGGAGTGATAGGTATGAAGACTGGTAACAATGTCGCTTGCTTTATCATGAGTACTAAACTCCTTTGTTTCTGACCCAGATGTCTTGAGTCTTAGGTCAACATTCATGAAATGGCAATGGGCTAGCTCTATGCTTGAAAATCGGGTAAAATAAAATCTCAAAGCCAATATTTTGTTGCTATGAAGTGATAAAAGGGTAACTGTCCACAACTTATTTTGAAACTGTGTAATCTGCCTGGCCCCCGGCTTTGGCATAGACTAGAAAAAAATTAGCATCTAAATTGGAAGGTCTGGCACAGCTAAAGTGTCCTGCTGTATCATTGTAAAAAGCTAATGAGAGAACCATATAGTCGATGATCTTTAAGTATTTTTATTACTAATATATTCTATCATTGAATATATTATCATATTCTATGAACACTAATGTATTCTATCATGGCATATATGCTAATATATTCTATCATTGTAAACCAAAGATAGTAACTATAAGAACTATGTAAAGTTTGTAACTTCCTCGTGCTTTTTAATTTTTAAGTGCTTTCTCATTGGAAATAGCAATACAATCTTGAAAATGTGAAAGACTTGGATATTTTAGAAGAAGGCCCTCAGGGAAGCAGCTGGCAGGAGGCAGAGGTAGGGAAGGGTGCCTATAGGAACAGCATTCTACTTCATATTCTGGCTTGCAGTGATTAATCTGACCTGGGGGAGGGACAGGTCAGATTAGCCACCTGTGACTCACCAAGACAGACTCACCAGCCACAGGATTTGCCTAGATCTCTGGCTTCAGCTTTTTGTTCTCATACTTGCTATACATAATCTTCATTACCTCAGTTTCTTACAGATGTAAGTGTCAAGAAATCTAACCCGGTTTTGAGTTAATCCTGTCCCCTGATGTCTGTAGATTCTAGAAAAGCCACCGCCTCCCTCTAAGACTACTTTTAAAATCTGTAAATGAAAAAAATAATACTTGTCCAAAGGTTCTTAGGAAGTCTAGAGATAATGCATGAAACATCCTAACCAAGATACACTTCAAGCAGATGGTGAGTTTGTGGTGGTGATATTGTTTTCACTAGATCACGTTGCTGCATGTGTTATCCTTGCCCTGCCCTTATTTCCTGGACAAAGCACTTCAATATACTCCTACCAACTTACAACTACCAGTAGTTTAATTCTTTTGACTGAAGTCTTTCTCCGGAGCTGTAGGATGGTGCCCTGCCCAGGTACCCAGCAGACTCCCAACATCCCTCAAGCAAGAGCTGGAAAGAGTTGGAGTATAGCTATATTGTATTATTGAAAAATGCCAAGAGAGTGGATGTTAAATCTTCTCACCACAAAAACAATGCCTATGTAGGATAAAGCATATGCTCACTAGCTAAATTTAGCCATTTCACAATGTATGTATACTTGAAAACATCGTGTTATACATGCTACATACAATTTTATCAATTTAAAAATTAAATTGACATATTTGACAAAAAATAAAAATAAAAAAACTGAAATCAAAGAGTGGCTTGACCCTCAGGCGAATACTTTCCCTACAAGATTGAGCTGCATTCAGGCACAGTGACTTGATCATGCATCATTCCCTGTGTCGTCTTGTTCTCACTGCCCTGTCCTTGTGCTCTATAACTTCCCATATGTATAAGCAACTTGCACTTGAGTCCTTGCCTTGAGATTTACTCCTGGGAGAATCCAAACTCTCGTAGTCCTTTAGCATTTATATCTGTTATAAACATATATCATAATAAAGAGCAAGGGACATCTTTTGAACATAGAAAGATCTGGAAGATCCTTTGTAGATTGAGATTCAGATATTTTATTCCACTATTCATATGTTTCTTAAGTTTGGTTGTTTACTGTTTACTTGATGTAAGGAAGGAGACTTCAAGAAGAATTCTCAAATAACTGCTTCTGCTGTTTCTGACCCTTCTCTTTCTTTATGGTTCTGTCAATGGAAAATTGAGTGTTTGAAATAAAAGACAGAGCCCAACTAATTATGCAGAGTCTGAAAGTCCTGGTGATTTAGGAGAATGTCAAGCTCGGGGTACTGGAAGCCAAAGCAAGGTCTTTGAATGGGGATCAGATTAGAGCAGGCGTCAATATCAGGAATTATGAACCTGGACTAATTTATAAAACAGCTATCTTTTAATGCGAATAATCTTAAATATGGTGTTGATCTTTTATCAACTGTGACTATGTTTCAGGAAATAGACAATGTTCAGGATCAAGAATTAATCAGAGGGGCACATTTTCACAAAGATGTTATAATTCTTGATATCACACTATACTCTTCGGTTCTTTGTAATCTCAGTACTTCACTTTTATTGTATACTATGTCACCAAAAATTATGTGTGTGATGTTCATCTCATCAAGTGGCATTTTCTATTTTGATAGATGGTTTGTTACTTGAAAAGCACCAATACCAGATACCTGTGCCATGTTTTAAATCTTCTAAAATACCTGTATATTATATACCTCGGTTACTCTAGATTGTCCCTGTCTATATTTTCTTAATAGTAATGAACTGTAACTAACCCTTAGCAACAATAACCGTGAACCCAGCAGATGTGTTCTAAAGCAACTGAGATCAACAGGAAAGCCATTCTACAAACATGTAAACCTCATATCTGTATACTCTGTACATTCACTCATTCCCATCTCACCCTTCCATCAGATTTTCCCTTTTATTTCTCTTATCTTACCCAGTAGTTAGATTCTTGACAACTGATGGATATCTATCAACACTTCAACTGAAATTAATGTCCTTGCTAGAAATAAAGACACATAAAAAGATATTTTCTAGTCATTAAAAAAAGCCAGCAATAGTCTTTTTTTTTCTTTTTTCTTTTTCTTACTTTACTTTTTATAGAGATGTGGGTACAAGTTAGGATTAGGTAGATAGGTAATCTATGCGAAGGTGAAGTTTAGGCTTCCAACTGGTCCTCACTTACCTTAGTTTAGGACCAGGTGCCCTGGTGTTGTTACATGACCCCCTCCCTCCCTTGGCAGTGTCCCACAACTGCCCATCCCTACCTTGTGCTATTGTGATGAATGTTCAGGTCCCAATTATGAGTGAGAACATGTGGTATTTGGTTTTTTGTTTCTGTGATAAATCACTAAGTATGATTGTCTCCAACTCTATCCAATATACTGTGAAGTCCATGATTTCGTCATTCTTTATGGTTGCATCATATTCCATCATGTATATGTACTGCATTTTTTTTAATCCAGTCTACTTTTGATGGACAGTAAGGTTGGTTCCATGTTTTTGCTATTGCAAATAGTGAGGTAATAAACGTGTGTGCAGGTATCTCTTTTGTAGAAGGATTTATGTTCTTCCGGGTATATTTCCAAAAGGGGGATTGCTGGGTTGTATAAAAGATCAATTTCTAGATCTTTTAGAAATTTCAGCATTATTTTCTATAGAGATTGGACAGTTTGCTCTCCCACCAGCAGCTAGAAGCCTACCCTTTTCTCCATACCTATACCAGCATCTATTGTTTTTTTATTTATTAATGATGACCATCCTTACTGGAGTCAGGTGATCTCTCAATGTAGTTTTGATTTGCAATTCTCTGATGATTAGTGAGGCTGAGCATGTTTTCATGTATCTTTTGGCTGCTCATATATCTTCTTTTTAGAAATGTCTATTCATGTCCTCTGCCCATTCTTTCTTGTCCATCACTGTAACAACTCGGCCATGACTACTGCTGTTCTCTGCCCATTTTTTAATAGGGTTGTTTTTTTTTTTTCTTTTGGCTCATTTGAGTTCCTTGTAGATCCTGGATGTTAGGCCTTTGTCAGATATATAATTTTAAAAGTCAGCAAAATTCTTTACTGATTGCCATTCTAACTCACTCTCAAGATGACAACATGTTGTCCCCTGGTTTAGAAAAGTAAAAATAAAATAAAGCCCAGTGACATTACATTTACATCTCCAGTCTCTACTTTGGTCTTAAATTCCAACGTATTAGATACTTAAAAAATTGTTGTTAAGAAAATGGACCAATAAATGAATGTGAACAGTGAATAATTTAGGGAAAATAAATGAAAAATAAGGTATATGCAAGAAAAAACCAAAATTGCTCATAATGTAAGACAAAGGCAAATACATCTGACCTCTGCACTCCTTATGACTACTCCTCTCTATTGTAAGTATTTCAGGACATCCTAGGTGCTGTCCAGAGATATCTGAGAGTGACAGCTAGATCTCCATCTTTGTCACATGTCTTTCTGATGGTGCTTTCAGTGAAGTGAGGTAAGCAATCTACTATCAGATCTACCTTTATGATCCACACATTATGATCCAATGTGGTAGGTAACCTTCATATTGACTCCAATGGGGATCTTTTTCTGAGAGTCTCCCTGTAATGTTAATTGTTGTTCTTCAGAGGAATAATAATAATAATAATAAATAAATAAAAAATAATAATAAATAAATAAATAAAGCCACACCTCCATACTATCAAGTTGCAGTGGGAAGTTAGGTACAAGCCAGAGAGGGATCATGTACTTGCATTAATGTTTCGCTCCCTTTTTCTTTTCTTTTCTTTTTTTTTTTTTTGAGTTGGAGTCTCACTCTTATTACCCAGGCTGCAGTGCAGTGGCATGCTCACGACCACTGCAGCAGCCTCAACCTGCTGGGTTTAGGGAATCCTTCCACCTCAGCCTTTCAAGTAGCTGCAACTACAGATATATGCCACCATGCTCAGCTAGTTTTTGTGATTTACTGTAGAGATGAGGTCTCACCAAGTTGCCCAGGCTGGTTTGAAACCCCCGGGCTCAGGCAATCCCCTCGCCTTGGCTTCCCAAAGTGCTGGGATTACAGGCTGAGCCACCACGCCTGGCCTCACTCCATTTTTCAAGACAATATTTCTAACCATTTAGCAGGCAATAGAAAACATGGTATCATACGATTAATGTATTTATATTTTAAAATAATAAATATGGAAACTCAATAGTTGCCATGCAAGAGGTTGATACATACACTACATGTCCTTGAAGTAAATTTTATCAAGTATTCTGTAGCTGTCATCCCCAAAGTAGAATATATATTTTTGAGTTATGAAAATTATATATTAAATATGCAAAACTATCATAAATCACCTATCTTTCTTATTTTCAATTGGAAATATACTGTTGGAATATTGTTGATGGGGCATGAATTGTATTCCCCTTCTTGCTGATTACTTTTCTCATTATTTCATTAATCTCCATACTGTTTTGTTTTGAGGGAAGGAGTGTATTATTGCAAATAAAATGATGATTCAGAAAGTTAACTCTATCTTGCTATTTTTAAGGATTTTTTTGTAGATGCTTCATTCCTTGACCAAGACCAGAGACGTAAGAGTTTTTGAGAGAGAACTATAACAATTAATGACCATCCATGGTATCAACACTTTATACAGAATGGCTGAGGCATGTCAATGAAATTGCCAGAATTCAAGCACAACTTTTTTTTTCTCTTCTTATTCAAATTTTCTTCTTTAAATTTTTATTTTTTTGTCATTGGTATAATCATTTTTCATTCTTCTTTTCCTGATTCCATCCTGCCTTCCTGCCTGCCTTCATTCCTTCTTCTTGTTCACAAACTTACTCATTTTTATTTTGCATTTTCTGCTTATTGCTTTATTGTCATCTTTCCTGATTATTATGTTTGTTAGCTCTAAATTTATAATTATTGACTTTTAGTTTTTTATTTGCTTCTTTCTCATCATCTTCCTCCACAGAAAACATCTATATTCCTGATCTTGTTCAAGGTATGATACATCTGTAATTTTGGGCTTAAACAATACCAGCTCACCCATCAGAGAGTTTAACTGTAAGATGGGCTTTAGGGGTGCTATGCTTACTCATCAAAATCCTATATTTCTTTTTCCATCTCTGTGCCCAGCAACTTCATCCCAAGACAGGTCTCTCTTGAGGTGACAATGAAGGAGGTATGCCTTCTGGTTCCTGTCCAGAAAAGAGAGTGAGTTCACACGTCCATACTTCCGTTTCTTTCTTCACTTGACTTCTTTGCTTTCTTTACCTTATTTTCTAGTTTTTACTTGCTTTTGATTTTCTTCACTGTCTTTATTATTTTTACTTTCCTTTCTGCTTTTCCTGTTTTTATTACTGGCTGTGTTTCTTTTTGCAATTTTTCTCTTGTTTCCTATAATTTTCTTTCTCTCCTCCTTCTTCTTCTTCCTTCTCCTCTTCCTTCTCTTCCTCTCCCTTTACCCCTCCTCCTGCTCCTCCTTCTCATCTTCCTCCTCCTTCTTCTTTTTATTTACTTATTTTTTATTTTTTTAAAGCAGGATTTATTAAGAGGATTTATTAAGAGGACAGAAAAGCTCCCACAGTGGGAGGGGACCCGAAGGGGTTGTCCTATTTATTTATTTTTGACACAGAGCCTTGCTCTGTCTCCCAGGCTGAAAGGCAGTGGCACAATCATAGCTCACTGCATTCTCGACCACCTGAGCTCAAAAGGTCCTCTCACCACATCCTCCTGAATAGCTGGGACTACAGGTATGCATCACTATACTCAGCTATTTAAAAAAATTTTTTAAACTTATACATAAAGGCGGTATCTCTGTGTTGTCCAAGCTGGTCTCAAACTCCTGGCCTCAAGCGATGCTCCTGCTTGGCCTTCCAAATTTCTGGGATCACAGCTGTGAGTCACTGTTCTTGGCCTGTTTCTTATAACTTTCAATGACTGTTTTTTGTTTTTCTCATTTTTAAAATTATTTCCTTACTTTTCTTTCTTCTTCAAAACACTTTTATTTTCTAATTTGTTTGCCTCAATGCATTTTATTTTCTTTTGATTTTATGACTTCCTTTCTCTCCCTTTCTTCCTCATTTCTACTTTTTCTGGTTTTTTCTTGTTTTTGCCTTCATTCATCCACCCCCCCACTGTTCTTAAAAACTTTTTTTATTAGTTTGTATTTTCTATTCCTCACTTTCTTTCTACGTATTGTTTCTTTACTTTCCATTTTGGGTTAGTTCCTGTAGGTTCTTCTCTTTACTTTTCATATGTTAGTTTATAATTTTTAATTTTACTTATGTTTTATGTACTCCATATTTTCCTCTAGTGTGTTTACTCTTTTCTTAATTTTTCAATTTTTATACATTATTTTACTTAATTTTTCCAATTAGAAATTATTTATTTCCATACCTTTTTACTTGCTTATATTTTATCCCTCTACATAATTTTGCTACATTCTATTATCCTGTATTTAATTGTTATTTTTTACATTTTATCTGACTTTGCTTTTTTTTATAAATGCATTGCAATGCCATTCCAGGCATCTTGAATAACATGGCATAGTTCTCTGCAGACACCCAGGCTACAGATTGACTATAAGGGCTGGAAAAAAGAGCTTTGTCTCCTCTCTTTCCCCTGCCCAAACACAATCTGTAGCAGCAAATGAGTTACAGACAAAGAAGAGAAGTTAACAGCATTTCCTGGTCATCCTTTCTTTTTAGTCAAGTTCGTCCAGAAACAGAACAACAATCCCTCAGTCCCCAGACCTGGTTTCTTCCCATTTACTATGCTGTTTTTTTAGGTTAAGGGTTTTAAAGCAATCAGGAATTCTTCCTTGTTTTAAATAGCCTCTCTAAACTGCTGCTACAGCCTTAAAAAAAAAAGGAAAAAAATAAGAAAGAAAATCCTTCATCAGAAGACAGAGCATTTTATTTCACACTGAACCAGAGGTGTATAATACATTTATCCCTGTGACAGGCAGGTACCTCACTGACATAAAGCACACCAAGGGGTGAATAAATGATTATCATATCAATTTCTGAGAGTTGGATGTTTGAGGGGAAAAGCAGAAAGCTTAAAACCTTAAAACTCCAAAGATAGAGAAAACCTTGAGGAAAGCAAAGGACAGAACATAAGCTGGAGAGAAACTACTTGCTTGTGTAGAGATTGTAAGATGCAGGCTGAATTCATTTATGGCAACAGGCACGTTCACGTACAAAGGGCTTAAGAGTTTACAGGAAACATCAACACACATTGTATTTAATTTATTGAAAATTTTACAACCTATACCTCTTTTAACAAATGTTTTTCAAACAGACTCTGCAGAATGTAGTAGTAATAAAAAATAAAGAAAAAATGAAAATAAAAGTAAAGATAAGTTCCTATATTTATAGTTATATTCTAGTTGGGTGATGAGAGAACATAAACAAATTATTGCATTCTATGTTGTCACAGGGTAAAAAAAATACAATGACAAAAAGGTAAAGTAAACAGAATGTCCTGCAGAAGAGAGTGCTCTTTTGATAGGACAACCAGAAAAGCTTTCTGATAAGATGACATTTGAGCAGAGACCTAATTGAATAGAGGGAATGATCTATGCATGAACATCTGTGCTGGGGGAGGGATACCAAGAGCTGGGGATTAAGGTTGAGGATCACAGATAAGAAACAAAAATCCACAAGAGTTTCATGTTGCTAGAATAGAGTGAGAACATGAAAGAGTTACAGGACAGTCAGTGGGGAGGGTAGCAACCGTGCAGGCCTTGAGTTCATAGTTATGACTTCAGGTTTTTACTCTGAGATGAGACTATTAATAGGTTTTGAAGAAAAGTTTGGTATGATATGACCTTCAATAGAGAAGGAATGTTCTAGGTATTGTTAGAGTTAGGAGAAATGGGTGCAAAAGAAGAAGCAGGTCGCCCGGCAAGGAAAGTGTTGACTTTTTCAGGTGACAGGTAGTGTTTGAAACCAGGGTGATAGCTAAGAAGACAGGAATAAGAATTAATTTAGATTCTGGGTACATTTTGAAGATGGAGTGGGTAGAATTTGCTAGTGGATTGGATAAGACATGAGATATGGGAAAAAAGAGGGAAACCTTAGATGATTCCTAGATTTTTGGCTTGAGCATCTAGGAGAATGGAGTTCCTGTTAACTGAGCTGGAAAATGGAGTTAGAGAGGAAAAACCAAGGAGTGGTGGATCCAGATCGCATGGGGCACAGAGTGCACAATTTGGCAGCTCTCTTAAAAATAATGAAAGACCAGGTGCGGTGGCTCAATCCTGTAATCCCAGCACTTTGGGAGGCCGGAGTGAGAGGATTGCTTGAGCTCAAGGGTTTGAGACCAGCCTGGGCATCTTGGTGAGACCTCGTCTCTACAATCAATCAAAAAATTGGCTGGGTGTGGTAGTGCACACCTGTAGTTCTAGTTACTTGGAAGACTGAGGCAGAAGGATCACCTGAGCTCAGCAGGTAGAGGCTGCAGTCATCACAAGAGTGCCACTGCATTCCAGCCTGGGTGACAGAGTAAGACTCTGACTCAAAAAACCAAAAAACCAAAAAACCAACTAGCTACTGGAGATTCGAAGAAATCAGAGCAAGTGAGGGACCCAGAAGCTTCAGCATCATTAGATTCATGCAGAATCTTGCCATTTCAGGTTTGGGCATTTAGAGTTTGGCTTACTATTAAATATAATAAGAACTGTTGCCCAATAGCTCTTTCTTGTATTTAGCGTTAGTTGATCTCAATGTGAAAGTTCTCATTTTTTTGAGGGACTAGAATTCTGGCAGTAGACTGAGTAAAAAGCCAGAATTATGAGTCATGGGTATTCCAAGATTCAGAGATCAGGAAAATGACAAAGAGCCAGCCATTAAGGTAGAGTGAGAACCAGTAATCTCCATTTTGTTTTTTAACAAATCGAAAGGCCAACTCTTGCACTCTAGCAGTATATGACGTCTCTCACTATCACTAATGGGCAGAAAGGAAATGCTTATAAATGGTAGTTGTCACTATTTCTATGACTTATTCATATCAAAATTTTGCTTCTGTGACTTCTACTTGTTTGTCCACTTGTTTTCCTTTTACTCATTGACTCTGTTTGCTCTGAAATTATTCCATTTTGAAATGCTCAGAGCTCAGTTCTGAATATCTTCTTCCCTGTATTACATTCTCTCCCTGAGTATTCCATCCTGTCCCGTGCCTGAAGGTAGAATCAGTTTCTACCCAAGACTCCCAGAGCTCTCTCTTCACTGCTGACCACTTTCCTGAAGGTCAAAAACATAAAACCTCTTACATGACAGCTGCACGTAATATACACATTCACCTCAAGCTCTAAAGGTCCAAAGTAGAATTATTGATTTCCCTTTCTAAAATTCTTCTTTTCCCTTTCTTTCTCAGTCAACTGTTTCACTCAGTTGCTCAAACAAGAACTCAGGAGGTTGTCTTGATCATTCTTTTTGTTTTACTCCAAAATATAACTCTGCCATCAAGTCCTATGTGTCTATCTTTTCACTGCCACTGTTCGTATGCAAGCCTAAGTCAACATCATCTCTCATCCAGACAACTGTCACTTTACACAATGCCTGCTTCTACTTGAGCTACCTTAAATCTCATGTTCTTAGAAACCAGAGGGGTGATTTATAATATAGTTTATATGATGTCACCCTACTGATTACAATCCTTCAATAGCTTCCACTTTTACTCAATAATAAGTTCAAATTTCTGGTCATGGCCAAGAAGTCCATCGCCTAATCAATGATCCCACTCACTGTCCTTGGTTTTTTCCAAACATCCTTGCTACCTCTATCACTCTTGCTTTATTTCTTTTCTTTGTACAAGGTTTCTGCCCAAGGGCCCTTATCCTGTCCACCTCCAGACCTGGAAGTCTCTTCTGTCAGATTTTCATAAAGGATGTGCCATATTTTCACATAGGTTTCATGTAATATCCTGTCTAAAGTGACTTTTCCTGCCTCATTCCATTAGTCTGACATGCTATTCTGTTTTATAGGATTAATATAACTTATCCCTTTTCTAATTTGTCTTCTTCAGTGATTTTCTGCTTATTTATGTGTTTATTGTCAGTTTTATTTCCCTCTTCTTCTGTGATATAAAGCCCCTCCAGGGAGGATGCTTGTCTCGATTTTTCTATGCTTTTCAGGAAAGAACCTCTGCTTGGCAAAAAATAAGCATTAAAATATATATTAAGTAAATGCTCAGCCATCAATTTGAGAACCTGAAATGAATTCACACAGTGTCATTTGGGTATTTAATATTTATTAACGTCATGGATACTTTATGAGATGCTGGAAATACATTAAAAACAAAACCCAGTTACTTACCCCAAGTACCTTAGGGTTAAATTTGAAGATGCACATCTATAAATAAGCTGATATAACCCAATGTATTAATTACAGCCAAAGGAGAAGAAAACGTGGTATGTGCAGAAGCACAGAAAAAAGTTATTCAGCCCTGAAAAGCCTGTGAAAGTTTCAAAGGGAAAGTCACATCAAAGCTGAGACTGTAGGGTGAGGGTGAGTTTTATGAGAAGGTGCTGTGTTGATCTGGGGGCACAACTTATTCCAGGAAAGAGTATATGTGAAGCACTAGATGTGAGAGGGAGATTGTGGTGACCTGCAAACTTTTCCTTGGGTCTGAAGCCTCTGTGACAAAATGGCCCCTGTTGGAGGTCAGCCATAATGAAGTAAATCTAAAATCGCCAGGCTAAATACAAGATAAGGAAGAAGAAATGATGGCAGGATAGTGCATGTTATAGAGATACAAGTGATCCAGGCAAGCGTGAAAGGGAAGGTCAGTAGGAAGGAATGGAACCACATGTCCTCACTCATAAGCAGACCCTGAACATTCATCATAATACTATAAGAAAGGGATTGGCAGTAGCAGGAAACTGTCAGGTGAGGGGTGGGGAACACAAAACATCAATAAGGGTAACTAATCTCAAACCAAGTGAAGTGGGGACCAAAGGGAGGATCAACCTTTACCTGTACAATAACCACTTATGTACATAATTCTGAGTTGTACCCCACATCTTGAAAATAAAAAAAAAGAAAGAAAGAAAGAAAACAAAGTAAAGGAGAGCAGAGAAGGGTGTGAAGCAGATTTTACCTGGAACAAAACTTGGAAACCCATCACATTATCCTTTTTACCCTTAGGCAAGTTTCCATGGAGCCAAGTGATAGATATTTGCCTTAAGCAGGAATGTGGAG
Organism: Tarsius wallacei; assembly: GCA_963574415.1. Taxonomy (NCBI): domain Eukaryota; kingdom Metazoa; phylum Chordata; class Mammalia; order Primates; family Tarsiidae; genus Tarsius; species Tarsius wallacei. The sequence continues at coordinate 40,233 of CAUYQG010262753.1, forward strand.
GGTAAGGTGACCTTTATTGTAATGGGCTCAACAAAACCAAACTGGAACAAATAGTGTTACAAGGAGCAAGGCAAGTAATGTTTAGGGATTCAGTTCTAGTCCTGCCTTTTTACTGGAAACTTCAAAATTTCAGTCATATTTTTTGGCAGCTTGTGGTCTTGTTGTCTGACATGAATAGTAAGCTTGGAAACAGCCGTGTCCCCATAATTTGAAGTGGAATTATAGGATTTATTTCAGACCTTCATCCAAGTAGAAACAACAGAAATACTCTGGTTCTTTTTGTTAGTTCATGATTTATTTTCTTTCAAAACGAAAGCTTAATACTGAAGATGAGGACATTGTTAAACAAAAGGGTAATAATTTCTTGTCCTTGCTCTGAGTCTAACTCTAACTCTTTGTTTTGGGCACATCTCAGGGTCCTCAAGGAATCCCCATTTCCTGAGCATAAAATAGGGTTCTGGAACACGTGCTCTTCAAGTTCCTTTCTGACTCTGATATTCTAGCATTCAAAGTAGAAATGCCCAGATGCTACTGAAAAATGTGAACATATGGATGTATTTCTGACCTGCTGGAATATGAGCTGCTTTCTTAGTTAACAGGCAGAATGAGTGCACTGCCCAGGATTTCACAGATGCCTCAGGTCTTCGTTAGGCAAACAATTTGGATTACAATTTCTTAATGGCTTTTCAAAATATTTGGCTTTGTTTCTCCTTTGATTCCCATGCCCTTCAGTTTTTGGTATGGGCAGGGTAAAATTTTAAGGGAGAAAATGAGAAAATTACCACCACTACTTGTTAAAGAAAGAATTCTGTTATAAGTAGTATTACCTAAAAAGTCTTTCAAAGGTATTAAGTTCTGGCCAAAAACTTAATAGCAGCTGGTTGCCTGCTAGGTGACCAACTCCAGAACAGATGCTGGAGTGCCAAAGCGTCTGTCCTCTATCAGCTTATGAACTGTATGGAAAAGGGACACCAACAGTTTAGAGTCTACTAAGGGCCAGTCTTGGTGGCTCAGCCTTTAATCCCAGCACTTTGGGAGGCCGAGATGAGTGGATTGCCTGAGCCCTTGGGTTCGAGACCAGCCTGGGCAACTTGGCGAGACCTCATCTCTACAAGAAATAAAAAAATTAGCTGGGCATGGTAGCGTGCACCTGTAGTTCCAGCTACTTGGAAGGCTGAAGCAGAAGGATCTCTGAAGCCCAGTAGGTCAACTCTGGGGTGGCTGTGAGTGCACCACTGCACTCCAGCCTGGGCGACAGAATGAGACTCCAACTAAAAAAAAATAGAGTTACTAAGTATTAAAAGATAGGTAAACATGGTTCTATGAAGATTTCAAATGGACCTGAACCTGGTTTTAAGGTTATGTTTGCCCTAAGGAGCTCCCATAGTTTCTATGTGCATTAGATGAAGCCATGTGTACGGAAGTGCTATACAAATGTGTGATGAGAGGCTAATCTTTATGAATTGCTACATTATACATTTTGCAAATTTTCTCAAAACATATGAACTATGGGAATGTATTCTTAAGGCCCATCAAAGGCCTTGGGAATGTACTTGCAGATAAGGCGACCTATATTTAAAGTTTTATTATCTTTCTAAAAATTTTCAGGGTCAAGTGCAAAATAACTACATAATTTGCAGGACCCAGTGCAAAATGAAAGTTTGGGGCCTTTTATTCTAAAAGCATTAAAATAATCATTGAAACACTCAGACTGTGGGTAGCAGTAAAGACCCCTGAAGACATTTAGGCCATGTGCATGAGTAATGTCAAATAAGTGTGCTATGAGCTTTAAAGTAGATAGACCACTATGTTTTTTTTTTCTCTTTTAATTTTTATTTTGAAATTGTGCGGTACAATTCAGGGTTAGGTATACAGATGTTCATTGTGTAGGTACCCTTATTGATGATGTGTGCCCCCCGTTCCCCAGGTGGATATCGACTACTGTCAATCCCAGCTACCTACCCCCCACCTTCCACCGTCCTCCCCACAGTTCCCCACTACTTTCAATTCCTTTCCTACAGTAATACGGCAGTTGTTCAAGATCCACTTATGAGTGAGGACATGTGATACTCATCTCTTTGTTTCTGTGAGAGATCACTCAGTATTATAAGCTTTAATTCCATCCACGTTGCTGTGAAGTTCAAGATTTTGTTCTTCATGACTGAGTAATATTCCATTATATATATGTACCACATTTTTTTATCCAGCCCTCTTTTGATGGGCAACACGGTTGGTTCCATGTTCTTGCTATTGCAAACAATGCTGCGATAAACATATGTGTGCAGGTATCTTTTTTATAGAGTGACCTGCATTCTTCCGGGTATATTCCCATGAGTGGGATTGCGGGATCATATAGAAGGTCAATTTTTAGGGGTTTTAGGAATCTTCACACTGATTTTCACAGAGGCTGTGCTAGTTTACACTCCCACCAGCAGTATAGAATGTTCCCTTTTCGCCACATCCTCTCCAGCATCTGCTATTTTGGAATTATTGATGATGGCCATTCTGACTGGAGTTAGGTGGTATCTCAGTGTAGTTTTAATTTGTATATCCTGGATGACTAGTGAGGCTGAACATTTTTTCATGTATGTGTTGGCTGCTCGTATGTCTTCTTTTGAGAAGTGTCTATTCATATCTTTAGCCCACTTTGTAATGGGGCTGTTTGTTTTTTTCTTTTCAGCACATTTGAGTTCCTTGTAGATCCTTGATGATAGGCCTTTGTCAGACATGGAGTTAGTAAATATTTTTTCCCAGTCTGTG